>CATIWO010366758.1:0-26691 GCA_949673435.1 Macaranga tanarius | reverse complement strand
TTAGAACTTCTATGCCAATCATCATTTGTTAATCATATACATCCATTTCACAATTAAATTCAAGATGGCAAGATAATAACATCATATCACACTAAGATCATATATATAACATAAGCACCATAGTGCTAACCATCCATCCATACATAATAAAATATACATCATCATAAATATATACAATCAGAATACTAGATGCTAATACAAATAATATAAGATACATCACTATTTGCTCTAGCATCTAACCCCAAGTCATTGGATCTCAGTTCAGCATATGATGGTGCTGGTGATGATAGAAGTAGTAGCAGCACATATCCAGGCCTAAACCCTCAACAAAAGCAACTAGCCCACTGGCTCAAAGATAACTCTGGTGACACGCTCATAAGGGTGAGGAAATGGCTGAAAGCATAAAACAAAAAAAAATATGCATCCATAAAACTGCATCAAAAGTGACCTGGACATCAAGCGAGGTAGCATAATAGATGCAAAAAATGGAACAAACACTGTCCTCATGATCCTCTCGCACAGATGAAACTCGTGCATCAGCTCCTATGGGCAGAACCGTAACCTTAAACACTAACTCTGCATCTACATCGTGGCACACGATATTCCACACTAGGGTCTCTGCAGAGGTGACCTCATAGACCATAGTAGTCTACTGTACAACCATAATGATGCTAGTCTATCTCTATGCTGTGAAAAATATTTTAAAAATGGTGGTGAGTAATTTCGAAAGAAATTACCCAGTGAGCAGCTAGTATATCTTTTAAAAGCAAAAGTATTTATCCAAAACATGCTAAATTCCAAAATACAATGGACATTTAAAAACTGATAAATACTTACAAACACATTGTCTTATCAAAATAAACCATTTTATAATAAACCTTCTTTTCGCAATTATATGTAGCAAAGAATCCCATTTCATAGGGAATAATTAAATACTTTTAATAATAACACGAATCCAAATGAAATTAAGAATATAAAGTCCTTTTTCCAAAATAAAGCCTAAGGCAGTTTAAATCATCAAAATAAATCCTTACCTTTCTTTAAAGGTTTACCAAAAATAATTCACAGCAAATTTGGGGTCTAAAATGCTTATTTTAATAAAATACAGAGAATCCATCAAATCCCTAAAAGTTCACCACTCAAATGCTAACAATTTAAAACCACAATTATAAGTATTATAAAGTCTTATAAATCATTTATTATCACAAGTAGATTCATTCTTTAGTTTATTATGAACTTTCTCATATCAATTGCAATTAGAGTTGAGAGTTCTAATCATTTCATACTCAGCATTATAGTTATTCTTATCATTCTCAAATGATAATTTATATTGTTATCTTATAATAGATAACTCTCAACCGTTCCCTGAAGGAAACAACAATATACAATAACTCTCTCTCATATCATCATCATTTCTTTCCGTGGCTTACACGAGCCAATTCTCATTTTTATTTTTATCAATATCATCGTATGCATACATATAGACCACAAGGATTCACCTCAAAGGCACCTCTAAATCCCTGCGCTGTCCCAAAGACAATTATCAATCGAGTGGCCAGCTCATCATTCCCAACTCATCCAATATACATATAAATATACACTCTCATATAAATACTTTATCATTGTCAATTATTCAGACATTAACCATTGCAAGACTGGTAATATTTACGTTCTTTGCAAAGGCAACACTCTTGCCAGATTGAATATTCATTATCGATTATTCTCAATGATTTAGTCTCTTTGTCAGAGACTTCACAACATATGGTAATTTAGGTATCTTTTATTTATTAATACAGACTTATCAATAATTATCAAGAATTATTAAAACTAAAGAATTAATCTCATTTTCTGACATTTCTAAAGTTCTTAAAATATTACTCTATGATTCGGTTCATCGCTGCATTTTAAATAAAGCGTAAACGGTCAGAATTGGACGCGTTACAGGTTACGGAGGCGTGAGCACTATGTAGAGGTGCCGACTTCCTAAGCGGAGGCACCGACCACCGGCTGAGGTGCTGCCTTCCTAAGCAGAGATGCCGCCCTCTCTCACTCCTGGAGGCATCCCGCCTTCTCATGGCGAAGGAGCCGACATTGTGGGCGGAGGCGCCGCCCAACCTAGCAGAGGCGCCGCCCAGCCTAGTAGAGGTGCCACCCACCTCGGTCAGAGGCACCATCCTCTAGCCCTCTGGCTCGACAGCAGCAGTAAAGTTTTGACAGGAAATTCAGATTTTTCATAAATTTAATCATGCCAGAAGTTCGTATACTAATTATAAGCTAAGGATACATTCATAAACAACTCAAAATCATCAAAATAAGGTCTAGATCTACAATTTTTAACATTAATTTACCCAAATTTAAGAATCAAAAGCTTAGAAAATAAAAACATATAAACTTTAATTAAATCCACCACTCACTACTTTTTCCAGCCGAAATTATGCTCTTCTTGATGAATTTCTGAATTGCCTTAGCTCAGAATACTTGCTTCTTCTCTTCCTTGCTTCTGCTATATTCCTCTTCCTCTTCTTCTTTTACTTCTCCTTCCACCATACTTCTCATTGTGCAAACCATCCACTCTCCTTCTTTCTCTCAACTTTGGTCCTTCTCTTTTCTCTTCTATCTTCTCAACTCTAATTACTTCCATTAGTTACACTTTAGTCCTTTATTTACTTCCAATTTCATCCTTCAAATTCTACTCAATTAAATCCAACTTTAATGTCATATATTTTATTCTCATTAATTTCTCAACTCAAAATGATATAATCTCTTAACAACTTAAATTTAATACCACATGATTAATTTCTATCAAATATCAACTTAATTGCAAAATAATCAACTCCTAATAATCCATTCAAACAATTGACGATTAGCTCCAATTACTATTCATTTAATATAATTAAATAAATATTTCTTAATTATCATTAATCCAAAATAATCCGGCTCTGGGACACAGATGTTACACATTTTCTATCACTTTTTTTTTTATAGATTTGTGATGTAATTGTATGAAAACGTCTTCTTATAAGTATTTGATATGTGATTTATATATTACTTTGGTTTTGTTTTGTGTTTTACTAGCAAGAACTATGCAATGGTCTGTTGTTTATTGTCTCTTTTGTATGGACATAGAGCAGCACTCATAATGTGTGATATTTTGATTTGTAGTGCTAGGTTGAATATATGGAAGACTTTTTTTTTATATCAAGATTTAGTTTTAAGAAGCTATTAAATTAGGGATAACAATACTATTAGTCCTATAAATTATATTATTTTTTTAATTAAATCTATAATAATTTTTTTTTGCAATCAAATTGTTTAAGTTTTTTAATATCCTTAATAACATAACTACAAACAATCAATACTTAATACATCGGTTACCAATTATAAAACCTCAAACGCACTGTTGATAAATGTAAGGACAATGGATATTTTTTTTACAACATAAGATATATGTATATGCATTCAATTTTTACAATATAAGGAACCTCATAGATATATATATATACATCAACCACAATACAACAATGCTAGCAAATATATACATACAGTTCAGCAAACCATAATATGTACAATCATCTGAGTACGGGATATTTAATAACAATACATCAAGAAAAGTGATCAACTAACCTCCATAAATATCCCTCCCAACACTCCTCATCATCGGGGAGGAGAGGATGTACACTATGATCTGCCTACACATCTGATCTGGGGCACTCCACTGGTCATATATCAGCAGTTTGCACTAAAAAGTCCAAAATCAGACCTAATGGGTGCTATCCAGTACAACTCAAAAAGTTAAAAAGAAACATCCTGATAAGCTCTCTCTCATACCCAAGTCATAGAGACCTGGATATCTAGGTCAGTCACATGGTACACTCAGACTACTGTACACTTATCTCTCACATAGTCCTCCCTAATCACTGAAATATACACGGAGGCTTCCATCGGCTTGACTGTCACTCTAAAGGAAGGCTCTGCATCCTGGTCGTGACATATGATATATCTATCAATAGTCTCTGCGGCGGTGGCCTTGAAAGTCATGGTCATTCACTTAACCGCTATCTTACTCTACCAATAATAATACAAACTATGCTAAAAAATATGAACAATTTGAAATAAAAAAAAAAGAGGAGTGTGAGCAATTTCAATAGTGAGTGACTATTCTCATAAAAAATAGTAAATATGCAATTATAAATACATTTGTAAAATAAAAGTACCGAAATCAAGTAAAACCCAATTAAAATCAGTATATAAAACCAAATTGGTACAAAATAATTGTTTAAATGAACTTGCAACAGAGGGGAAATCTCATTGACAATTATAATAAATATCACAAGTTCATTCCCTTTCCAAAGTTTCTTATTTACGAGTAAGGGTGGGCAATTTCCGGCCGAACCTGAGATTTCTAACCGAACCAACCGAAAATAATGGAACGGCTCAGAAATTGAAGGACAAAATAAATCAGCTCGGGTGGACTTGGGGGAAAATATTGGTTATCAGATTACAGGTCAGGGGAAGGCAGTATAATTCTGACCCGACCGAATTTCTGATTTTATACATATACAAAACGACGTCGTTTTGTATATGTGTAGTGCTATATAAATAGAAAATACCCTAAACCTAAATCACTCTACTCTCTCTCGCAGCCGCCTCTTCTTTTAAGTTTCAACCTTTCCTCTCCTCTCCTCTCCTCTCTTTCTGCCAGCCTATCTTTCTCTCGAATCTTCTTTGAGTCATATCTCTTTCACTCTTTCTGCCTCTCAGTCTCTCACCGACTCACCCTACCCCTTGGCCCTTCGTCTCCTTCTCTTCTCTCGAATCTTTCCTGAGTTCTCTCTTCCCTTTCAGAATCTCTAATCCTTCATCCTTCATCCTTCATCTGGGTTCACCTTTATTCTCTCAAAAGTTGAATCTGTGCAGTCTCTCTTCTATTTTTCTATCTATATCTCCTCTGGCCTTAAGAACTCTGGTTATTAACTTATTTATGTATGGTGAAATTGCAGTGCCATATTGACATCTCCTTGTGTTTTTTCAGCAGATCATTCATTTCTTTTATATTTTATGGATCTGTATTATATGGTAATCTCGATTCGCTGTTGTGTTATACTTATTTATTTGGATTTTATTATTTATTAAAAAATTCATTTTTAGATCTGTTCGCTCTTAAATTCTTATTAATTTCAAATTTTTGCATGCAAATTGCATGAAAAATAACTTTTTTATAAAGAGATGTGGTCTTTGTGTTAAGATTCTTTAATATTATTTGAGTTGTTTCCAAGATCTGGTCTCTAGTTCATATATCATGTGTTTCTTTTTTCTGGATTTGGTCTCTGTTTCCAGATCAGGTTCTTCTATTTCAATTTTTTTGGATCTGGTCTCTATTTCATAGATCCGGTCTAGCTTGTGAAATTTTTATACTTTTATTTTTATTTCTATTGATCCTTTATTTTTAAACGATCCAGAAATGTTAAATAGACCATCTCTACTGGATTTTTAAATGGTGCTATAATTTGGTATAACTTTTTATTGACTTGGTATTTTTTTTTATTAGATCAGGTCTATATTGTGATATTACAAGGGTTGTTAGCCTATAATTTGTGGAAGCTATTTGTATATGTAATGAACCCTTATTTTTATTTTCTGTGATCTCAATTCTAGACCATATGATATGCTCTCTATTTTCTTTTTCAAATTGGTTTTTGGTGTAATTTTATTATTTTAATTCTTAATAACTGTGTCTGGTCTATTTCCTTGATCTGATCTCAGGAGTCAATTTTCATGGACCTTGTTTTTGGGAAGAAAACAATATTATTTTGAAAAATAATGTTTTATTTATTTTGTTGATATAAAATTCAAATATGAACATTATTTATTTTTTGTTTAGTGATGACTAATGAGTCATCTGTGTATGTGTATTTGTTGTTCTCTTTCTCTGTTCCAGTGGGTATCTGGAACAAAAATATGGAAGCTTCATCGATATTAAGGTATAAGTTATTATTGAAAAAGGTGGAAGCTTATGCTAAAAGAAAAGATATAACTGAATACCTGAAAATAATGTGGAAGCTTAATAAGTCCCTCAATATCACTATGATCTCACCGTGAGATAGCCAGAATATGAGTCAGGTATAATGCCATTTCTAATTGTTTCAGAATTTTTTTTAATAACTTCTATTGATCGATAAGTGTCTAACACTGTATGCTATTATTATGCCTTTCTTGCATTTTACATTCTTGCAGAGTGAAAATACCAGTGGCAATACCAATGCCACTGGTGTTCCTGAATCTGTCACTGAGGTGGAAGCCCCTAGTGCCTATGTTCAGTAGCCTTAAACTAAACCTGCTGTAAAAAAAAGAAAGAAAAGAGACCACACCAAAATTAAAAGTGTGGGAGTTTTTTAAGAGAATAAAGGATGAATCCGGTGTTGTGGTAAAGGGTAAATATCTTTACTGTGCTGCTGTTTATAACTGTCACTCTAAACAACATGGCACTTCTTCACTAAAAAACCACATATTGCATTGTATAAAAATACCACATAGCAAAGATAGTAGGCATGCACATTTGACCTTTCAACCTAGTCTTAATGTGGTGGAAGCACAACATAACACTGAGGCTGGTATAATAGGCACATGGAAATTCTATCATGAATTAATAAAGAATGCACTTGCACATATGGTTATTATTGATGAATTGTCATTTAAATTTATTAAAGGACCTGGTTTTAAAAAGTTTTTATATGCTGCATGTTCTAAATTTAAGATGCCATCTAGAAGGACTATTACTAGGGACTGTTATGACATGTATGTTGCTGAGAGGTTGAAGCTAAAAAATTTTCTTAAGTCACACTGTCAAAGAATCAGTATTATAACTGATTGTTGGACATCAATCCAAAGGATCAATTACATATGTGTGACTGCCCATTTTATAGATGATAGCTGAAATCTGCATAAAAAAATTATCTCCTTTGTTCCTCTTTCTTCTCAAAAGGGTGAATTTATAGCAAAGTCTTTGGAAAATTGCTTGCTTGATTGGGGTATTAAGAATGTCTTTACCATAACTGTTGAAAATGCATCCTCAAATGATACAGCTGTTGGATATTTTAAAAAGAAATTGTGTAGTTGGGGTGCATCATCTGTTAGGTTAAGATTTTTTCATATGAGATGTATTGCTCACGTTCTTAATTTGGTTATGACTGATGGATTGAAGGAGGCCAATGAATATGTTAGAAAGGTCATGGAGGTTGTTAGATACATTAGGAATTCTCCTAATAGGTTGAGAAAGTTTAGAGAGATATCTGATTTGGTTAGGATTGAGTCAAAGTCTTCACTGACCCTTGATGTGCCCACTAAGTGGAGTTCCACTTATATTATGTTGAGCACTGAATGTTTGTATGTCATAGCATTTGAAAAATATGAGGAGAGTGAAGCTGCATTTAGATCAGATTTGGGTGATAATATTCCTTATTTTTTTGACTGGGAATGTGTTAATCAAATTGTTCAACTGTTGAAGCTTTGTTATGATATTACAATGAGAATATCTAGTTCTCAGTATGTGACATTAAATTCCTTCTTTTCTGAGATCTCTGATTTGCATTGTATGCTGACTGATATGCAATGTTCTTCTGATGTGTTTGTTGTGAACATAGGCTTGAATATGAGAGCTAAATTTGACAAGTATTAGGGGGATCCATATAAAATGAACTCTTTTATTTTTATTGGTACTATTATGGATCCCCGATATAAACTTTGATTTCTTGAATTTTTTGTAAATCAGTTGTATGGTTCATCCTTGGGAAGCAGATTATTTGCTATGATAAAATCTAATCTTATTATGTTATTTGAGGATTATGTGTCTGTCTATAGTTTATCCTCTGCTTCTGAGGCTAGTGGCACTCAATCTAGCTAGCCACTTCCTGACACATCAATGCAGCCTTCTAGTAAATCAATGTCCTTGCTTAAAGAGAGATTCAAAAAACATAAACATGAATATGGAATGGGTGGTACCAAAAGAACTTAACTTGATATATATTTAGGTGAGGCAGTTGTGGAAGAAGAGGGAACTTTCAATATACTGAGGTGGTGGAAGTTAAATTGTGAGAGGTTTCCTGTTTTGTCTCAAATGGCCAGGGATATTTTAGTTGTTCCTATTTCCACAGTGGCTTCTGAGTCTGCTTTTAGCACTGGTGGCCGAGTTCTAGATGCTTTCAGGAGTTCATTAACTCCAAAAATTATGGAAGCTTTGATTTGCACTCAGGATTGGCTTAGAAGGACTGATCAACCACTCTCAGTTGAAGAAAATTTATCGGAATTAGAGGAATTTGAAAAAGGTTATGCTGCTACTTATAAATTCAGTTTTTTAAATTTTTTTCAGTTGTACTTGTGCTTTCTCGGTCTAATGTTATTTTTTTCTCCCTTTTCAGATTTGGAACAAGTGGGCAGTGGCCTTTCATTACCTCAGTAACTTTGCTAACTTATTGCATATTCATTCATGTTGAATATTTGGGCCATTTCTGATTGTTTCTGACCCCTACATTCTTGTTTATAATGCATGTGACCAAGCTGTAGTGCCTCAATCACTCTAACATTTGAGGTGCCTGCGTTGTTATTGCAGCATGAGGCAATGATGAAGCTTCTACCTTAGGCTAAGAGTTGACAGAATGCATGCTGAATTTTCTTTAGTAGCTTTAGTTTTTGTTTAGCTATCAGAAATATGGCTGCATTCTTGATTTGATTATAACTAATGCTATCCTGAGCCTTTTCTTATTGAACTTGTGTGTGTGTTTTTTTTTTTGGCAATGATGATGCTTCCATCAATGCTTTCTGAGTACTATTAGAATACATGTTTAATTTTTTTAGGTGGCTATATTCAGCTTTGTTAGCTGCTGCTGCCAGAAATGGGGTTGTATTCTAACATGACTTGAGTTACATCCTGAGCCTTTATGTATGCTACTCATTTTTCAGTTCATTTAATTATGCTTCTATTTTCATATGATCTCATTGCATTTACATCATTTCTTTCTTAATTATGTGTGCATGTAAATATATGCCCATACAGTATGAGTTTTTAGTATTCTCAAGCTTTGATGTCAATTCTTAGCACCTTTTGACTGTTCTGTTCCATCTAATGTTTGTTTTTGGTGCATTCGGTGGAAGGCTTCTATTATATCTGAGCCATTATCATCAATATGTTTGTTTTTTTTTTGTATATGCACATGGTAGTTTAGTTAGTGAGCAGGCAGTGTAATAGATACATTTTTTTTGTATGTAATTGCAGTTCTTTTTATATGTAAAATAAATATTTTTTGTATTCAAGTCTCAAAATAGGCTATTAGTTTTTATAATCTATTCAGCAATAGGCTATTAGTTATGTTAGCCTATTTTTTGTAATCTATTCAGCAATAGGCTATATTTTGTAAGCCCAATATAAATGATAGTATTCAAGTACATGTGCAAATTAATTTGTTTCTGGCCCAACTCATCCGACATAAGCCCATCCGAGCCCAAACTGAAATTTCAAACCGAACCAACCCGACTATTTCGGACATCCGACCCATCGGTTTAACTCACACACATGCTTCGGTTTGGCTTCATATATTTCTTTCTGAGAATCGATCGGTTCTACCCAATCTTCAACCCGAACCGACCGATCCGACCGACGCCTACCCCTATTTATGAGGTATATTACTCTACTATTCATATAACTTATACCATTAAGAAAAATTAGGAACACATCACTGTTATATATTAGTGGTTTCGAATATTATTCAGCTTCTGTATATATATTATTTTCTTTAGTTCTAGTAATAATATTTATTTATTGCAAGAGTTGAGTGTATAAATTAAATAGAAGACAACACCCATAACTTAACTTTCCACCTCACCATAAACAATCTCAACACTCGCTACACAGTGATCATAAGTTACACCATTACTCTTTACTGAGCAATATCACCGATCAATTATCGATAAATATCGTATGTACACTTTAGACCATATAAACCCCCAAAGGCATCTCTTAGTCTATGCACTGTCCCAAAGACAATTTTCAATCATTGGCCAAAAATTCTCTCAACCAAACCCCCTTTACTCAACACGACTACATATATGAATTCTTTGTTTATTACTAATTTACCAAAAATTCTTATTGTTTTCATATATATACTCATTTAAATTTTTTGTATTTTATTGCTCTACTGGCAGTTATTCAAAATTTCAAGCAATATATTTTTATTTTCTATTAACCTCGTCTATATGTAAAATTCTCGTTAAATAATTCAGCTTTAATTTGTAAAATTTAATTGCTCAGAAATTAATATACTACTATCATCTTCTTTGTATTAATTATTGTATTTACTTATTGATATTTTATTTAATTAATTAATTAATTATTATTATTATTATTATTAAAAAAAATAAGTAAATACCATACATTCATAGTCATAATCAGCAGGGTTCACAATTATCCCTTCCAACACATAGAAAATTGCATGAACTAGAATAAATATTTATACACAGATGCATCAAAGTTTATTAATCCTCAAGGATTAAACTTAAGAAATAGTAGGGTTGGCAATTTGTGACACGACATGATACGAAGTAAACGGGTTTGGGTTTAACATAAATAGATTCGAGTCATAAACGGATCAACCTGTTTAAAACACGAACAAAATCGTGTTTAAATGGGTTGAACCCACCTAACCCGTTCAAACACGTATTAACACGTTCAGTAAATAGGTTAATATGTTAACATAATTAATTATTAACCTATTTAAACATGTATTAACCTTTATATATATATATATATACACACACACACACACACTTTAATACAATAATATATATAAAACATTTAAATTACCAAATAAAATATTATTCAGTGCTAATTCAGTGTTAAATAAATATAATTAAATTATTAAATATAATAAAAATTTGTGCTAGTATTATTAATTGTATTGTGTATATATAATAGAATTATATATCTATAGTATAATTTATTATTGTTTTTGATATATACTAAAAATATTATTAACAAAATTTATAGTGTAAATTAGCATTTATATTAAGTATTAGTACTAATTAAAGATAATTTTCCTTCTAAAAATTAAAGATAATTTAAATAATAAGTAGATGCTATACAATATTTAATTTAATATTACACAAATAAGCACAATAAAAATACTAAAGTTATATAATTCAGTATCAATTAATATTAATACTAAAAAATTCATCAAAAGTAGGTAATTTTAATATAAATAAATAGATTTATCAAATATTAGTCTCTAATAAATACTATATAATACTAAATTATTATTAAATATTAATTTAATATTAAATAAACATTATTTAAAATACTTAAAAATATAAATAATATAAAATATTAATTGGTGTGTGCGAATCCACTAGCGTACGGAATCGTTGCAAGTAATAAATTAAGATATCATCCCACAGAGATTACAAATTGAATACTGAAATACTAAATATGTTTGTTTGTTTAAACACCGAATTTTGGTTTGAAGCTTAAAACAAAATCAATCAAATTAAAGGTTAGGGTTCTTATTCTTAATTCAACCATTTCTTAAAATAGATTAAACATCTAAGTCTAAGCTAATTTTGATTCATTTTGAAAGCATCTATTGAGTCATATATTTTTCTCTCAGATAAATCTATAATTAACTGAGTAAAATTAACACTAAGTTTTATAGTTTTCACTAACTAAGTGTGCCTTAAACCCAATTTTAAGCACAACTTTTAATCAATATTAGTCACCTAAATATCTCTCAACTAAGTAAGCAACTAATAGGTTATTATTTGAATCCAATAGAACTTATCTCTCAATTAAGTTCTAAAGTGTGAATTTAATCTAAGGGTGATCAAGCCTAAGATGACATTAAGTTCAATAACAACCAATGAATCAAGATTAAAAACCTAGAATTTAATCACAATAGGCACATGGTTGAATTGAAATAAGAACCCTAAAAAGAAATTTAACTACTTATATTAAAAGAGAAAGAAAAAGATGAAGTAATGAAGACAAATCTAATCATTATTGAAGTAAAAAGAGTTAACAAAGAAAACCCTTTTCACTTGCTTAAACAAGCTTGCAATGGAAGCTTAACAAAGAAAACCCTCTTCACTTGCTTAAACAAGCTTGCAATGGAAGCTCTTGTTCCTTTAAAACTTCAAGCTAAATCTCAACTTTTAATATAAGCCAAAACTAATAAAAATTGTTCTAGTGATTCTAAAATAATGACAAAAGATAACAAATGATCTTATATGGTTCCTATTTATAGACTCTATCTAACTCTCTACAACTCTCCAATTTGTTGCAATTCAAAAACCTTCAAATCTCATCCAATCTGCGGCTCAAAATTCAAACTCGAAAAGTTGTTACAGCAGCTTGCACGGCTGTGCAGGAAATGCGCACGGCCGAGTGCTAAGATTGAGCTGAAATGTCTGTAATCAGGCACGGCTATGCAGGAAATACACACGGTCGTGCACTAGGTTGAGTTGCTTTACTCGAAGTTAGGCACGGTTGTGTAGGAAATGCACACGGCTATGCACTACAATTTTTGTGAAAACTCCACTTTTTGATATGTGCCTCCACCCAAATCTTATCTTATTTTGATCAAATCTCTCCAAACTCCCTCCAATGCATCCTAATTCAAAATTTAAATAAAGATTAACTATTTAAACAATTAAAATAAAAAAAAATCAAATAAATCTTAACAACTAAATAAATTTATGAAAATTAACTAAATTATCTAAAAATTAAATAAATATGCAATTAAATACATCTAAAATATCAAACATAAAGTGTTCAAAATAAGATATCTTTCACACTTATCAAATTCCTCCACACTTAAGTCTTTACTTGTCCTCAAGCAAAACAAGAAAATAACTTATTCATATGAAGAATCAAAATCATTAGCGGGTTTTAACTTAACTAACCATTCTATTCTTCCTTTAATATAGAGTTTACATACTATAAATTAAAACAATAACTCGAGGTTAAGGATGTAACATTTACCATATAAAGAGCAAACTATTCTATTGAATTCATGAAAATGAACAATTAACACTCAAGAAAAATGAAAATAAATGGGAATTATTTCACACTTAGGCAGTCCAAAACACATTCAAGCAATCATTTGGCACTCAATTTATTTATTCAAAGTTTTCCCAATCTTAGTATCCCCCACATTTCTTGCTCTACTCAGTGTGGATACCTCCAAAAAGATTCCTTTGGATACTTATACTCTAATAAAGAGCATTGGAGTAAAATAACGAGTGTGTTTTATGCTCTATTTTTTTTAAAGACATAGGTGCCTAAGCACATGTGAACTAAACTACTCTAAGAGAAGAAATTAAATTCTGATACATATGGCAATGGGTATACTACACTAAATTTAAATCCTTTAAGCTATGGAGGAGGACCTATCATGAGATCAAGAGCTAAGAGGATGAAAGAGGCAATCATAGGTCTTGTACAAGAGAATCTCATGCATAGAGGACAAGATGGAAGCAATTTGGTGGAAACTAAGTTAGTCAACTTAGTTAGTTGTGTTCAAGATGATACACGCCCGTGTGTCGAGTATCCAAAACAGTCAGTAGGATGCACGGTCACAGACATGCCCGTATTCAAGGAGCTTAAAAATTCCGAAGGGATACATGGTCAGAGACACGCTCGTGCATCAAACCGTGTAATGTTCTATCTTAGAATCATAATCAAAATATGTCTATGTATTTATAAGTCCAGACCGTATTCCTAGCCATGTAACAGTCTGCCAGTTTTTCATAATGCCAACACGCCTGTGTCCTATTTAACACGCCCGTGTCTCGATGACGAATTTTTGTCTAATTAGGATTTTTTTTATATTTTCTTTACTAATTAGAATTTGTGTTTAATTTGGAATGTCATTTTTTATTTCTAAAGAGTTGTTTTCTTTTAGAATAAGTTTAAGTTTAGGATTACAAGTCTATAAATACTTATATCAAACATCATTAAGAAAATAGTTGATTGATTTTATTCAAATTCTTAATTGAATTTTCTTGAGTTCTTGCAAGAGCTAAAATTCAAATTTACTTTGAGCGTGTTGCAATTTTAAACCTTGATAAGTAGAGGTGCTAGTTGTTCGATAGCTAGTGTTGCTAATTCTTATCAAAGTTTATACTAGATAGATCCTTGGGCAACGATCCCAATAGATTATTACAGATCCTAGTTGTTAGATAACTAATGGGATGCATCAGTTTGGTATTAGAGCTTTGGCTCTAGTGTAAGCTACGTATCCCTAAACGTAGTAATTATTATTGACAATATATATATATATACATATATTCAAAAGTTCATTCCACATCAAGTGATTTAGCCCCAACAAAATTGAAGGAAGCCGTAGAGATCATCATCTGTTTCATCAACAAAATTCACGGGTAAGAAAATCACCCTTCGAAAACTCATCAATTTGCATATTTTCTACTTGTTTTCTTTATCTACTTACCCTATATCATTCTACATATTAAACTCTTCTTTCTACTCGTTAAATACCTAAAATTCATGCATAAAATAAACCCCAAAATTTAGACATACCTGAAATAACCCAAAATAGCCCACGCTTATATCTTCTAGCTTATCTTTCACTAATAGTTTTAGTTATCTAGTTTGATTTATGATTCTCTTATAAGTAGTAAGAGTTTAGCTCAATGAAGAACTCAAAAGGAAATTCTTTATGTGTATTCAATTGTGAGTGCATTAGAGAGTTTCTAACTAATTAAGAGAAACACGTAAGGGAGTGTTAGGATAGAAAATTTTTTCTTTTAATTTTTTATTTCAGATTTATATCATGGATACAAAGGAGAAATTTACATTGGATGCAATACAAACTATGTTACAAACGATGTTGGCTCAACAAGAGGATATAAAGAGTGACAAGCAAAAGGTCCATGAACGATTGGCAAGGTTGGAGATAGCAACCCCTATCCGACCAAGGGTGACCCAATGCATTCTCTTCAACAAATTAGAAGAAGAAGTAGACGAAGAAGGGTCAACACATGCCAATAAAGGCAAGACCAAAGATGGGAACTTGGGATCAATCAAGATGAAGATTCCAACTTTTTAAGGGAAGAGTGATCCGGAAGCATATTTGAAGTGAAAAAAAAGGTTGAAAGGGTATCCAAGTGTCATAATTATACTGAAGAGAAAAAGGTAAAATTGGCTACCATAGAGTTCACTAACTATACTAGTGTGTGGTGGGATCAATTCACCTCCATTAGACGTAAAAGTGGAGAAGGACTAATTACATCATGGTTTGGTATGAAAACCATAATAAGGAAGAAATTTGTACCTCAACACTATTACAGAGAGGCGTACAACATGTTAAAAAGGTTGAACTAAGGCTCTAAGAGTGTTAAAGAGTATTTTCAAGAGATGGCCATAATTTAAGCTAACATTGAGGAGGATAGAGAGGCTACCATGGCTCAGGTTTGAATCATAAAATTACTAACCTTGTTGAATTGCATCATTATGTAGATTTGAAGGATATGGTACACATGGCAATCAAGGTGGAAAGGCAATTGAAGGTCAAAACCAAAATAAATTTGACTCCCACATCTACATGGAAATCGAATTATAAGAATAAGGGAGGAGAAATGAGTGCAAGTAAGGGCAAATTTGAGCCAAGTAAAAGCAAGGATATTACTACATCAAAGACACAATCTAAGGATGACAAATCCAAGGGTAAGTCAAGTAATATTCAATGTTTAGGATATGGGCATAAGGCTGCACAATGTCTAAATTCCAAGATCATGACCCTACGCAATAGGGAGATGGTGAGTGAGGACGCGAATGATGATGATGACTTGAGTGACATGCCAACATTAGAGGACGTATCTAATGTGGAGGATGAATCAGCCCTACAAGGACCAATTTACACTTTGGTTACTAGACGTGCCTTAAATATATAAGCTAAGGAGGAGGAGGTACAATGTGAGAACATCTTTTATACTCGATACATAATACATGATAAATTGTATAGTATGATTATAGATGGTGGAAGTTGTTCTAATGTTATTAATGTTATGTTAATTGATAAATTGGGGATTAAAACAACTAAACATCCTATACCTTATAGATTACAATGGTTGAATGAAGGTGGGAATATTAAAGTCACTAGGCAAGCATTGATTATATTCTCTATTGGGTGTTATTGTGATGAAGTATTATGTGATATAGTTCCTATACAAGCTAGTCACATATTATTAGGACGTCCATGGTAATATGATAGGCGAGTCATGCGTGACGATTTTACTAACAAATATTCATTTAAGATAAATGGTAGGACTATCAATTTATTACCTATGTCACCTAAGGAAGTGTATGAGGATCAGAAAATTTTGAGTGAATGTGAGAGTGCACCAACAAAATGAGAGTTGTGATAAAGGCCAAGGGGGGTAGGGGGAAAGAGAAGAAAAAGGAGGGAAAATAGAGGGGATGCATAGAGAGAATAAAAATAGTGAGATTGCACATGTAAAAGGTGAGAATATTAAGCAAAGAGTGGCAAAAAAAAGAGGTAAAAGACAATTTCTTTGCAAGAGAGGGTGAGATTAGAAAGGCTTATCTAAGAAAGCAACCTATGATACTATTAGTATTCAAAGGTATATGTTTAGTTTTTGATACTAACCCAATTCTCTCTTCTCTACCTTGTTCTTTTCAAGTGTTATTGCAGGAATTTGAGGATTTATTTCTCGAGTCTATACCCGATGGTTTGCTACCAATAAGAGGGATAGAACATTAAATTGATTTTATTCCTGGAGCACAAATTCTGAATAGGCTAGCCTATAGGAGTAATCTCAAAGACTCAAAGGAGCTACAAAGGTAAGTGGATGAGTTAATGTCTAAAGGGTTTATTAGAGAAAGTATAAGCCCATATGTTGTACCCGTGCTACTTGTGCCTAAAAAGGATAGAACATGGCGTATGTATGTTAACTGTCGTGCCATCAATAAAATCACTATAAAGTATCGCCATCTTATACCTCGTTTAGATGACATATTAAATGAATTACATGGTGCATGCATATTTTCTAAAATTAATTTAATGGCTGGGTATCATCAAATTAGAATGACAATTGATGATGAATAAAAAACTGCCTTTAAAACAAAATATAAGTTATATGAGTGGTTAGTCATTCCATTTAGTTTAACTAATGCTCCTAGTACATTCATGAGTTTAATGAACCATATTTTGAGGGATTTTATAGGTAAGTTTGTTGTTGTCTATTTTGATGATATACTTATATATGGTAAATTACTAGAGGACCATGTTATGCATGTTAGATTAGTTTTTAGTATTTTACAATAACAAAAGTTGTATGCTAAGCTTGCTAAATGTTTATTTTGTGTGCCTAAAGTTATATTTTTATGATATGTTGTTAGTGAGCATGGTATAGAGGTTGATCATGAGAAAGTTAAGGCTATTGAAACTTGGCCTACACCTAGGAATGTCAGGGATATTTGTAGTTCCTATGGCTTAGCTAGTTTTTATCAATATTTTATGCGTGATTTCTCTAGCATAGTTGCCCCTTTGATAGAAGTAATTAAAAAAATGTTGGATATAGGTGGGAAAAAGAACAAGAGGATGCTTTTAACATGCTGAAATATAAATTAATTTTTGCACCTATTCTTATTTTGCCTAACTTTGATAAAATATTTGAGATTAAATGTGATGTTTCTGGCGTAGGAATTGGAGTTGTTTTAATGCAAGAGAGTAAGCCAATTACATATTTCAATGAAAAATTAAGTGGCGCAGCACTTAATTACCTGACATACGATAAGGAGATGTATGCCTTGGTAAGGGCATTGAACATATGGCAACATTACCTACTATTTAAGGAGTTTGTTATCCATACCGACCATAAGAGTTTAAAGTATTTAAAGGGACAAAATAAGCTAAATAAGAGACATACTAAGTGGAGTAGGTTTTTTGAATCTTTCCCTTATATTATCAAATACAAACAAGGTAAGGAAAATATTGTGGCTGATGCATTGTCAATGAGGTACATTTTATTTAACACTTTGGATGCTAAATTGCCTAGTTTGAAGCATATTAAAGAATTGTATGCACATGATCCTGATTTTAGTAATGTATATAATGCATGTGAAACAATTGCCTTTGACAAATTTTATAGACATGATGGGTATTTATTTCGTTTAAAGTAACTTTGTGTGTCTAGATATTCATTGCATTTATTGTTGATTAAGGAGGCACATGAGGGGGGATTGATGGGACACTTTGGCATAGCTAAGACATTAGATGTTTTACATGAGCATTTCTTTTGGCCTAATATGAAATCTGATGTGTCTAAGCATTATGCTAATTTCATTACATGTTTGCAAGCTAAGTCTAAAGTGCATCCGCATGGTTTGTATACACCATTGCCTATTCTACAATCACATTGGGTAGATATATCTATGGATTTTGTACTTGGTCTACCTAGGACTAGGCATGGTAATGATAGCATATATGTGGTTGTTGATAAGTTTTCTAAGATGACACATTTTATTCTATGTCATAAAATCGATGATACATCGTATATTGCTGATTTGTTTATTAAGAATATAATACGTTTGCATGGTATACCTAAAACTATTGTGAGTAATAGGGATACTAAGTTTTTGTCCTACTTTTGGAAGACTTTATGGGCTAAATTAGGAACTAAGTTATTATTTAGTATTGTATATCATCCACAAACAGATGGCCGACCCGAAGTTATGAATATAATATTAAAACAACTCATGTGTGTCATAATTAAGAAGAATATGAAATTTTGGAATGAGATTTTGCCTCATGTAGAATTTGCATATAATAGGGCTATGCATTCATCTACACAACATTCACCTTTTGAAATTATATATGATTTTAATTCTTTAATACCATTGGATCTATTAACTTTGCCTATGAATGAGCAAGTTAATTTAAATGGTATTCGAAAGGTAGATTTTGTGCGCAATTTACATGAAAAGGTAAGGCAAAATATCGAAAGATAATATCAACAAGCGGCAAATCAAAGGAATAAAGGACATAAATAATTGATTTTTGAGTCTGGAGATTGGGTTTGGTTACATTTGCTCAAGAAAAGGTTTCCTACTCAAAGGAAATCTAAGTTACAACCTAGAGGTGATGGACCATTTCAAGTTGTGGTAAGGGTCAATAACAATACCTACAAATTAGATCTCCCAGGTGAGTATAATATTTTTGCAACCTTTAATGTATCTGACCTTCTTCCTTTTAATTTTAAAGGTGAAGATTCGAGGGCGAATCCTTTTGAATAAGGGGGGAGTGATGCATATGGCAATGGGGATACTACACTAAATTTGAATCCTTTAAGCTATGGAAGAAGACCTATCATGAGATCAAGAGCTAAGAGGATGAAAGAGGCAATCATAGGTCTTGTACAAGAGAATCTCGAGCATAGAGGACAAGATGGAAGCAATTTGGTGGAAACTAAGTTTAGTCAACTTAGTTAGCTGTGTTCAAAACAATACACGCCCGTGTGTCGAGTATCCAAAATAGTCAGTAGGATGCACGGGTCACAAACATGCCCATCTTCAAGTAGCTTAAAAAGCCTAGAGGGATACACGGCCAGAGACATGCCCGTACATCAGATCGTGTAATGTTCTGTCTTAGAATCATAATCAAAATATGCTCGTGTATTTATAAGGCCAGACAGTGTTCCAAGCTATGTAACAGTCTGCTAGATTTTCATAACGCCAACACGCCCGTGTCCTATTTAACACCCTCATGTCTTGATGATAAATTTTTATCTAATTAGGATTTTCTTTATATTTTCTTTACTAATTAGAATTTGTGTTTAATTAGGAATATCATTGTTTATTTCTAAAGAGTTGTTTTCTTTTAAAATAAGTTTAAGTTTACGATTACAAGTTTATAAATACTTGTATCAAATATCATTAAGAAAATAGTTGATTAATTTATTCAAATTCTTAATTGAATTTTCTTGAGTTCTTACAAGAGCTAAAATTCAAATTTGCTTCGAGCGTGTTACAATTTCAAACCCTGATAATTAGAGGTGCTAGTTGTTCGATAGTTAGTATTGCTAATTCCTATCAAAGTTTATACTAGATAGATCCTTGGGCAATGATTCCAATAGATTGTTACGGATTCTAGTTATTAGATAACTAGTGGGACACATCAAATTCTCACTTACAAGCATCTTTCTCAAATATCAAGCATCCAATTTCAATCATTCAATAGAATAGTAAGCATTAAGTTCATTAAAAATAAAAAATCCTTAACCGTAAGTCATTCTTCTAATTTAAAAGTTAAAACAAAAAATTAAAGGAAGATTATCACACTTATTCAAGAAAACCATTTCCAATGACGAAAACGCTTTATGAGAATAAGTTCAAGACTTAAGTGTAAGTTCCTTATTCATGCAAAAATAACTAATCATGTAACACCCACCCTCTAGTATATGTAATTCTGGCTTATACATTGCATTTTATATATAGTAGAGTAGTAGGCTTAATTTAAGTTGGATATGTATATATATATTATAGAGAGGACCCAATTGTAAAAAAAGTTTAGAGTAGATTGTCAAAATAAAAAGTTAAAGGCTATTGTGTAATTATTCCATTTCATTAAGGAGTCAATAAGATATTATGGTGATATATACTTATCTGGATATTTCTTATAATTATTATTATTGTTATTTGGTTGATAATTATGCATTAAAGGAAGATGAAACTTTAGGAGGGGCAAATGGTGAATTGTGATTGGTGAAAGTGTGTGTGTGTGTGTTTGGTATAGAGAATGTAGAGATTAGAGAAGAAGAAGAAAAGTTTTTTCTTAGTAGATTTTTTTATGAGAATTGTGATCTTGCACAAGCCATCAAAAAATTACTTTAGGAAGCTTTAGGAGGGTTTTAATTGATTTGAGCGTCAATTGGTAAGGTATGCTTATATTTTTGTTTAATTGAAGTTGAGTTTTGAATGTTGCAAATTTGGGTTCTGTTTTTTCTATTTTTTCATCCTAGTATTTTTGTCATAACTTAGGTTGTAAAGCTTTGATTTGAGTATGGTTAGATTATATGGTAACTTTAGAGAGTTCTCTATACTGTTTATGTCTTATGCTTAAACTGGATCTACTGTTAGGAGGGTTGAATAGGGCTAGACATTTTATTGCTCATTCTATCACTTTGTGTGAACTGATATTGCTGTAAAATTTATAATTAATTCTCTACAAGTGCTAATTATGTGATTTTAGTTGAGAATGAAAATAGACTCATATATATAGAGTCTGTATAAGTTTGGTGATTATAAAATATATCTATGATTCTTGAGAGTATCATAAATATCATGCATCAAACATTCTAGTAGTAGTATATAAGCTGGTTTGTGAATTTTCTTATGTATTGGTTATGTAGTGATATTCAGAGTTGTAGAACTCCAAATTGAGAAAGGTTTGATGCCCTATAAACTTTAAGGAGTTCGTTATAACTCTTATGTTTTAATGTTGAGTTACATCTACCTCTAAGAGGACCTAACAGGGGTTGACATTTTGGTGCTCCTGCTAAATGCCCTATTATACCTGAATGGATTCAAAAATCCATAATTAATTCTATACTTATCTGAATTGAGTAATTCTAATTGAAATTGATAGTAGACTCATAACCCTAGATTCAATGGAAATTTGTTGGTTATTGGACTTCTATGTGCATCTTTAAGATATATTGAACTTTGAGCATTTAGTTATACTTTGTGAGTTTCGGGTGAATTACAATGTTTACTTGTTGAAATTAATATATAATTATGTGTAAAAGTTGAAAAGAATAGAAAAGACCCTACTCAATAGGAGGAGTTTTTCTTTTTGAAGAAGCTAAAAGCTTAAAGTAAGTGATTATTAATATAATGCCTATACATAAGATGAGTCTTATGTAAATATTGTTGTTTGACTATGTTTGGGTTGTATATGCCAATTGATATGGCAAGAAGTGTGATATGTTAATATTGAGACTTGTGATGGTATGTATGGTGAATTTATGAAGGATTATTGAAATGTGAATGATGCCTAATTATGTGAATTTTGCTAGCCATTTGATATGGCGTGGTGGATTAAAAATGTGTTGTTGTGAGAATGATAACTTATGATTTAGTATGTTGATTGGAAATGATGTAAAATGAAATATAGTTGTAAAATGTGAATGATGTATATATAAATATATGTGGATATTAAATGAAATATAAGAAATATGATAATGTCGATTGGCTTTATGACCATCGACTATAAGAAATGTAATAATGTCAATTGACTTTGTGACCATTAATTATGAGAAATGTGATTATGTCAATTGGCTTTATGACCATCGACTATGAGAAATGGGAATATGTCGATCGGCTTTGTGACCATCGATTGTGAGTAATATTGAATATGTCAATTGGCTATGTGACTGTCGACAATGTGTAAGGTTAGTTATGTTGACTGGCTAAGTGACCATCAACAATGTGAAATGTTGATATTAAGTTGATTGGCTAAGCATCCATCGACAAAATTAAATAAGATGATGTCGATTAGCTAAGTGTCCATCAATCAGTTTGAATAATATTAAGTCGATTGGCTAAGTGTCTATTAATAAGATTAAATGAAATATTGTGAATATGAGGATCATGGTTATGTATTGATATTTATTAATATATATATATACGTATATGTATAGATTATCAAATGTTAGGTTACAAATGGTGATATTGCTTAATGACATGGTTGAGTATTTAATGGAATATTGTGATTTATTGTATATGTTGTGCCAATAATTAAGTTTTGGTGTTTGGATATCTTTTTGAGGTGTTTTAGATGTTGCATAGGTTGTTGAATATGGCCATGCGGTTTTAATACACGGTCGTGCATATGCAAAGATTTGAATTCAGGACTTCATGCACTGCCATGTGCCTTTTTGGCATGCCCGTGTGCATTCCATTAGAAAAAATATGGGAATCAGGCATGCCCGTATGTCCTTTTAGGACGGCGGTGTGTATTCAGGAAGAAAAATTTTGGATTCACGCACGGCCGTGTATGATCAAAGGAAGAAATCCAAAACTCAGGCACGGCCGTGTGCACTTCTTGCACAGTCGTGCGCAGCTTGTTAAAGAATTTCTGGTAGTTTGATGTGTGACAAATTATGTACATATTTTCCTTAATGAGTTCTTGAGAAGTATTATAGGTATGGTTATATTAATAATTGCTTATTGAGTTATAAGCTCATTCTTTTGCAAATTTGTATTTTTCAGGACTTGATTAGGCTAAGCTAGCTTGCATTGGAGTCTTAAGTGGGCCGAAATGAGTTAGTGCAACCGTCCTTTATCCTACATATCATTTTAGTATGTTGTATTGACATTGTATGTGCAAGACAGTCTTATGAAATTTATATGTGTGAAATGATGGATTATGTATGCACATATGAGTATTTGTTTAAATATAGGAATGATTGTGAAAAATTTTCTTTGGCCACGTATTGGTTTATTCATGGGAACACGTGTATGTGGTACTTTGAGGGTACTACATTAAGTGGTATCAGAGTGGGGATTAGATTTCCTCGGGACATGAGAACATGTTGCATTCATGGCATATCATGTATGAGTCATAGATGACATATATTTGATATGTGTTGCATATGTCAGGATGGAAGGACACCAAGCTTAAACCATCGGCCTAAATGAGTCACTAGAGTTAATTTATAGACAAATGCATATGCATGCTTTATATGAGCTTGAATAATTTTCTACTTATGACCCTTCATAAGATGCATATTCTTATATATCAGTGAATTGATTAAAAGGTGAAAGTTATGAATCAAGGGCAAATGGATAGCATTGTTGATAAAAATTTTAAGAAGATAAAAGAGCAAGGTACAAAGGTTTTCACGGGTACTGGTGATACCATCATAGCAAAGGAATGGCTATAGAATGCGGAAGAAAAGTTTGATCAAATTGAGAGTAAAGATGAAAAGTGAATTAGCTATGTTGTGTCATTATTTGAGCAAAACGCTCTAAACTAGTGGAAGGTGATTTCTATAGCAATGTTAACTTGGATCGATTTTCTGAGGGTATTTATGAAAATAAAATACATTTCAGATGATTATGTGAATAGAAAGAAGATTAAATTTCTAAAGCTGAAATAAAATGAATTATCCGTGGCTGAGTATAATAAATAGTTATGGAATCATCTAAGTCTGGTCCTGGAAAAAGTGGCTGTTGATGAGAGGAAGCGGAAAGGATTTGAGGAAAGGTGAATTTGAAGATTAAAGAAAGAATGGCACTTACCACGTACAAAGACTCTATAAAGATTTTATTTAGTGCTGAAGAAGCTATGAAAGAAGGAAAAGCTTTAGAAGCTATGAAGTAGAAAACTATAAGTACATCTACTGAAGCCAACCTAAATTAGTGAAGATTCATTTTCTAAAGGTACTGATTCTCATCAGGATGATTTTAAAGAATATATTGTGCAATCATTTGATTAATCAATGAAGGAAATAATTAGATGAGAGTCGAGAAAATAAGAAAAAGAGAATTGATATTTTGATACAAGTTAAACCCGATGAACAATTTCAAATTCAAGAATGGGTCTGTGTGATCCTGCAGCGAGAAAATTCTATAATATCGAATGCAAATAAGGGTACCTTTATTATAATTATTTAGGATGCATTGGTAATGATGGATTCTAATTTTTAATTCGTGTGGTTATTTACATAAGTTAGTACAAATGAATTAATTAGATATGATATATATGTCTCTATACTTGCTGCGACATTGTGATGTGATGATAAGAATTTTGCTCAGAACTAATAACTGATATGAAATGTGTGAACTTAATAGTTAGGGAGTTGAAAGAGGGATTAGTATTATTTTGAGAATAAATTGGGTATGGAACTATCATGATATTATAACTTATTATATAAGGAGATAGTTATAACTATTCGGGAGTAGAGAAAAATAGAGATAGTGGGTGAATAAGAAACTATACATGTTTGTTGATTTCAGTTATGATTACATCATATGTGATTTAAAATAAGCAAAAAGCCTATTTAATAGATGTTGAAGATTTAATGAAGATTAATTCGAAAATAATGGGTAAATTTATAATTGTAGAATTTTTTAATGTGTTTCAGATAAACTATTGGAATTATTTCAGTATTGGAAAGCAGATTTGGAATTAAATTATACCAGAATCACATCAGTATTGATTGCTTTATATAAAATAGTATCATGGGAGCTAAAAAAGGTAAAAGAGGATAAATTGACGAATTGAATACTACAGTATGGGGGATTAATTTCATTTATATAGAACAAAGATGATGATGAGCAATTATATACTGATTATGATATTTATAAATGAAACTTTTTAGCGGTATTGAATTAGTTGTGATTGTTTTATTTGATAGTACTTTTATTTATCAAATAAATAAGAATATAGTAAGTATTTCTGAATAGTTTTGCGGGAGAAGATAGTTGTATGATATTCAGTAAAAATAAATTGAAAGTAAGGAAATTATTTTCCTTGAAAAGGAAATTATGAAGGGAATGGATTGAAATTTGTTAACAAAGCTATGAAAGATAATGTAAAGCAAACGCTATTATTCTCGTGTTGTTGTGTTAATAAATAAAATAGATTTTATATATTTCATGTCAATGCTTTAAGGCAAGGGACAAAATAAGTGTAATACAAAAGAAAGAATAATAGTCAGTATATTCAAACAATTGTGATCGTGTGGGGAGAATTTTTCGACTTATGATCTAAAGCTCTTTGTTATTAAATTTAAGTTGGAAGATATAAACAACTATAAGAACTCTCACTTGTTGAGGTGGAAAGTATTTTGATAAGTACTTACTAATATGATGCATATATTAGCTTCTTTTATATGTTATGAATTTAATAGTAAATGTGTACTTACTTGGATAATTAAACAAGTAATGTGAATCATTATATATGTTAAAAGGGTTAGATTGTGATTTATTTTATTGATAATGGAAGGATAGTGATTTTGGTGTTGTTTTGGAATGTCAATATTTATATGTATGAGATTGATATGGAGATATATTTAAACATAAGAGTTCTGAATAAATTAGTCACTAAGAAACAAGTGGATGATTATATACTATGATGCACGGATACCTCTATAAAGTGCTGTGTCCCATGTTGGAAATGTTTCGGATACCGAAATATTTCAAAAACTTGTCAGAAATATTTCGGGGCCGTTTCTGTAAATAAGATAAAGTTTCGGGGCCGTTTCCAAAAATAAAACAAAGTTTTATAAAAAAAAGATCCGTGTATACCCTAATCCTAATCCCACAATCATAATTCAAATCCTAATCCCACAATCTTAATTCATTCTCTCCATAATCTTAAAATTGATGTGTAGAATATTTTAGATGGATAATTATTTATTTATGATTATTGAGAAATTATATATTATTAAGGGTATTATTAACTTATTATTTTATTTATAAATATAGGATAAAATGAACATTTGTTGATTTTGAGTTGTAAAAGATTTTTTTTTTGTATTTATAAATATTATTATCATATTTTTGGACATATTTCATAATTATTTTTATGATAAAAAATATCATTAACTATAAAAAATAAACTTTTAAATTGAACTTAATTTATAATTTTTTATATTTATAAATTT
>CATIWO010366757.1:0-20820 GCA_949673435.1 Macaranga tanarius | reverse complement strand
TCCAGCAACTATGCACTCATTCCTCTCAATGGTGCCTCTCAAGCTAACCGCAGTAGTTTGAGGGTTGTGTGTTAGTGTCTCTCACAAAGACATGGTTACACAATTGAAGCTCTATGGGTTTGGAAGAGATGATTACTCCAGAAAGCACAAAAATAATTTTTGAGTTCTCTCCCAAAAATAAAAAGCAAGAAAAGCAACAACCACGCTCACAACAATAACCCCAAAATGAATTTTTGAAAGAGATGAATTTATAGGTGTCTTGAAAAGGTGAGTTTGCCCTAATTTTCAAAATCAAACAGATGTCTTGTTGTTGTAATCCATGCAAAAGAAATCATGTGAAGAGATGTGCTTGGTTCAGGATAAAATCGGCTTCAGTCAAAGATTAGCTTTCTGCTGCAGAGTTCTGAAAAGTTCAGAATCAGCTTTCCAAAAATAGGCTGCCAGAAGGTTGCTTGTAAAAATCAAATGTAAGACCTTTCTATTCTTGTGCAAAAGCTTCCTTGATATTCCAAAAAGTAATTTTATTTTTTTTGTAACCCAACTTTCAAAAAACCTAAAAATGGAATTATTTTAAACCAAAATATTTCTCAAAAATAGTTTTTGTAATTTTTGAATAGGCTTCCAAAAAATAATTTCTCTCTTCTTTACCCTCACACAATTTCCTAAATTACTACAATGCCCTTCTTCTTTCTTCATGGGCTTGATATCTCCTTGTATGGGCTTGCTTGGGCTTCATCATCAAAATTGGGCTTGTTGCAACAAAGTCTTGAACTTTAATTTGTTAGCCCCTTCTAATAACAACACTTGCAAAATTCCATTAGCCCCTAAATATTTATCAAACTTTGTCATTATCAAAATTAGAGGTTGTAACCTTGAGGTTAACACTCCCAATTGATGGAATGAGTATCTTCTCTTTTTTTCTTTTTTTTTTCCTCCTCCCCAGCAACCTTCCTACCGCCTCCCTTTTTTCCTTCACCTCTCCGGTATAATGGTCCCTCCATCCCAAAAAACGCCCTCCATCCCTTTAATCCCGCCAAAATCCGGCCAAAATCCCATGAAAAATATTCACCTAACAAAAATGTGAACGTGTGTGGATGTGCTGGAAGTGTGGGGGTTAAGGTGCCAAATTATTCATTTGATCCTTAAACATTTTTTTAGTTTCTTTTTTTTTGAAAGAAAAATAATAAATTACAATTTAACCCTTAAAATGACAGTTTGAATAAATCAATAAATAAAAGAAAAAAAACTTTAAAATTTATTTTTTATTTTTTTTATTTTCAATACAATTATCTTGCATTTCAAAGGCTCTCTAAAATCTTTCTTCATTTCCTTTCACAACAAATCTCATGAGATTAATAAAATGGTGATCATTATATGTTTTTTTCTGGTTTTGGACTGGGCCAAATCCAAGTGTCAACAATAATTAATTTATACAATATATACTAAAATTTTTAATTGCTGAAGGTTGTTTTTGAGTTGTTCTGAGGTTGTTTTGAGGTTTTTTGGTTGTTTTGGGGTTGTTCTAAGGTTGTTTTTGGATTGTTTTGCTATTTTTTGGTTGTTTTTCGTATTTTGTTTTACTTATTTCTAATTTTTTGTTTATGGATTTATTTTTAATTTTTTTATTTTTTTAAATATTACACATTTTTTAGTAAATAAGTGAATTAAAATTTTGAAAAGTGAAATATTTGTTTTTTTACTAAATAAATTCAATGAGTATGGTTGTTTGTTTGAAATTATAGTTTTTTACTAAAAATAATTAGTAATTTTATATTGGTTAATTTTTTAATAAATATTTGAAGTAAATTAAGTTTTTTATATTTTTAGTTTTTAAATTAAGTTTTTTATATTTTAGTCGAAATTTTTTTAAATGGTTATATTTGAGTATTAGAACTATTTAAAATTGGTTGTTCTTAGATTATTTTTCTATTTTTTAGTTGTTTTTGAGTTGTTTTCAGGATTGTTTTTATATTTTTTACTTGTTTCAAGTTTTTTTTATGAATATATTTTTAATTATTTTATCTCTTTAAATATTACAAAGTTTTATTTCTTCAACCCAAAAACACAACCATATAAACAAAAAATACCCAAAATAACAAAAAACAACCACTTAATTAAATAAAAAAAATACCCAAAACAACCTAAAAATAACCATATAAACAAAAAAACCAAAACAACTCCAAAAATAACCATTTAAAAAAAATACCCAAAAACAAGCATTTAAACATAACTTATATAAATATAAACTGTAGAAATATAAATTTATTATTTATTAATTTATATTAAATATAAAATTATAAAATTTATTTAAATTATTAAGTATTAAATTATTATTTATTGGCAATGTAAGCCACTTCATGCAAGACATTCCTATTTGAAAGAATAGCCTACGAGAAAAAGCACCGCACCGCACCGCAAGAAGTATCATAATTTTGAAAAATATCTTGTAAAAAAGTTAGTTTTGAAAAAGAAAAAAAAAAGTGAATTTTTTTTTCTTTTTTCAGTTATTTCTGATAATTTTCCAAGTTATTATACTATAGCTTAATTTAATAGTAGGGGCAATAAGAACTTAACTTCGAATATCGAATTCGGCGAGAGGGCATGATTCCATGTTTTCAGTTTTACCTTTTTTTTTGGGTCCAGATTTGAGTTCTATATGGGCTTTAAGAATAAGCCTGCACTTTCCTTAAAATAATAATAATAATAATAATAATAATAATAATAAATTGCACAAATAACTGAAATTAAACAAAAAATTTAAAAAATATAGTGTTTTTTTTTAAAACTAATTTCGTGTGTTTTTCATTTTTTTATTCATTTATAGGGTATTTTTCTCTTTATTCTTTTGCTCCTGAATTCTCCCAAAATCAATTAATCTTTTCATTTTTTTATCCAAACCCATCACGAACTATAACAAGATTTGTAAAATTAACTCCACCAACAATAGATTTCAAGTAATAAAGGAAGTTCAAACGAGATGTTTCTTCTTATTCTTGTTCTTATGTTTCTAATTTTATTTTTGGATTTGTGTTTTTTGTGCTATGAGTATTGATAAATTTTTGTCAATTAATAAGTTCTTATTGATTTGATGAGTGGGTGTTAATTTTTTTTTTGGTTATTAGTATTTGGATGACTCTTAGATTTTATTTTTTTATCATTTTATTTTTGAATTTGTATTTTTGATGCTAATGGTGTTGATAGATTTTTGCCAATTCATAGGTTCTCATTGATTTTGGTGAGTGTGTATTATAATGAATATTTTTTGATTGCTGAAGGATTGTTGTGAGGTTATTTGTTATTTTTGGTTGTTGAAAGATTGTTGTTGAAGAGTTGTTGTAAGATTATTTTTGATGATATTTATTGTTTTTTAGTTGTTGACGGTTGTTCTCATGTTATTTTTGGGTTATTTTGCTAATTTTTTTCTAGTTGCTGCGCATATTTTTTTTGCCTGTTTTAAGTTGTTTTTTATGACACTATTTTTAATTGTTTCATTTCTTTAAATGTTACAAATTTTTGAGTAAATGAGTGAGTTAAAATTTTTAAAAATAAAAAATATATATTTTTTTACTAAATAAATTCAATGAAACCTTCCATGTGGTGGCTCTGTTTATATTTTGTAGAATAGAGGTAAACAGAACTATTTGAATTGATTGTTCTCGGACTATTTTGCCATTTTTTGGTTGTTGTCCATTTTTTTTGCTTGTTTTGAGTTTTTTTAATGACTCTATTTTAAAAATGAAATGATTTTTTTTTTTACTAAATAAATTCAATGAAATCTCCCATGTGATGGCTCTATTTATACTTTGTAAAACAAAGGCAAAGGCAAATAGAACTATTTGAATTGATTGTTCTCAGGTTGTTTTGCTAATTTTTCTTTTGTTGTTGTTAGGTTATTTTGAGGTTGTTTATCCATACTTTTTGCTTGTTTTAAATTGTTTTTTTATCACTCTATTTTTTATTGTTTTATTTTTTCAAATATTATAAAATTATGAATAGATGAGTGAGTTAAAATTTTTAAAAGTAAAATATATGTATTATAAATTATTTTGTATTTGATTTTTTTAGAGGTATTACAGATTATATATGTGTTACTAAAGTTTGATACTAGTGGTGTAGATAAGATAGGTACTTGGTAGTTGTTTCGTATTTGAATTCTTAATTTAGAATTGTCTTGTTTGCTATTGTATTTGGAGAATACCGTATTTTTAAAATTTTTTACGAAAATGTTAGTTTTGAAAAAAAATCAACCGTATTTTTTAAGGTTTAAAACTTTTAATTTATGTTTATTGTATGTCATGTTTAAATTTTAATATTTAAACATTAAATTTTTAATTTTACCGACCACCTCTTAGATGTATTATATTCTATATACATGCATATGCTGAGAATCACTACTTGCTTGTTTTTAATGATCCTGTAAAAATTCAAAACATAACTTTGTATTTTGTTCGACAATATAGTCGTTCAAAAGAAGTGATTAATTATTTCTTTCTTCTCATAATTATTTTACATTGCTAATTATTTAAGAATTTCAAATGCTAAGGGTGTATTTATTTCCAGAGAATTATTTTCTGTTTTTATTTTTTAATTTTTAAAGAAAATAAAAACTTTTCATTTTCATAGAAAATTTATAAAACATGTTTACTTGTTAAAAATGAAAATACGGAGTTTTCAATTTTCAAATAAAAACACGGAATTTTCAATTTATAATTTTAATAAGAAAAATTATAGAAAACAAAAAAAAAATTATTTTTTACTTTTCTTTTAAAATTAGGAAAATAGTGAAAACACTTTTCAAGTGAAATTTTTATGAAAATATCCAAAGTAAACACAAATTCCTATTTTCTATTTTTATTTTGAAAATTTTTTTAAAAAATGGGAGTAATTTTCTCAAAGAAAAAACACCCTGAAAATTGCAGAAAACATTTTGAGAATAATCTATATATCTCCTGTGAAACAAACGGAGCCCTTAATTTACACTAATTATCTTCAGCATTAGAATAATAGAAGAATGTTAATTTCAACTTTTATATATGATATATGTAATCAAATGCTCAAAGAACATATATATAAGAAAAGCGCCGCTCAACAAGTTTTCAAGGTGGGCTGTCGTCTCTTTATCAAATTGGACGGTAGCCCTACCAAATTTCATTTTTTGGTGTTTTATTAGTCTTCATTTCTAGTTTAATTTCTTTTGTTTTTTTTAATAAACTGGTAGAGTTTTTTTTTTTTATCATTTTGACTATGATAATGCTATTCTTTACGTGGGTTTTATCAAGATTTGAGTGTTCTTTTAATAACAACAATATCAAGATTTTATTGGAGATTTTTAATTCGGCTTATTTGATAATTAAGAGAGTTTTTGATTTAATTTACTTAACATCCAAGAATTTATCCAAATTTTACCATTTTTCAAGGAGGATCTTTTCAAATGGACTTTACCACACTCATAGTTCAAGAAAAGATGAAAAAAATTTGACCCAACTTATTTAGTGTTCAACAAATTTTCTCCTTTTTTGGCAATCAATTGCCAATATTTTTAGATTTCAAAGTGATTTGTGGTGTATTTATTTTTATATGTTATTTGTTGTTATAATTATTTCTCAAGTTGTATCTTGGGTGGAGATTTTTGCACTTCACCCATTTATTTCTACATTCCTTTTTTATTTTTTTGAATTTTAAATTATATAATTCACCCTTATTTAGAATGTTTATTTTTTCTATTAATTACCATTCTTAAACTATCATCTTTTTAATTTTATTTTATCTAAAATCACTGTTTGACGTTCAAGATTATAAAACTATTTGTTCTTAAGCTTATATTTTTTTCTGTGTAAAAAAAATTTAGCACGGTCAATTATATTTTAAGCATTCTTTACCTTTTATTTTGTCTAAATCATTATAAAATTTGTATCAATTTTATTAACAAATAACAATTTTTTTTACTTTTATGTACAGTTTTTTAATATTATATGCATATTATTTTATTTTTGTTTCTCTTATCATAATTTTTTTTAAAATAATATAAAAATTAAATTACAAGATTAAAAACATCATTATAAAAATTTAACTAAAAAATTCATCGTATAAAAAAATCGTTATAATTTTAATTTTTATGATATGTGTTATAATATATTAATAATAGAAAAGTAAATGCTATATTTTTTCATCAAGTAGATTTTTTTGTAGTATAATTTAATTAGAGGATTTGTTGGGATATATTTGTTCTAAATTACATATATCTTTTTTTTTTCAGCATCTAGATGGAGTAGTTAATTCCCAATACCATAAGAGGGGAAACCAGGGGGTGGGGTTCGATTCCTGATCTCCACAACATATGTCCACACCTTTTGCCACTTGGGCTACTCATGGGGGACAAATTATATATATCTATTTATTGAACTTATGAACACTTTTTTATATGATGAATTATTGTTGAATTTTATAATGATATTTTTAATCACATTATTTAATTTTTATATAATTATAAAAAATGATGATAAAAAATAAAAAATAAAATTATGTGCGTATGATATTAAAAAACTCTTCATAAAAAAATAAAAAATTTGTTATGTTTTATAATTGATGCAAATAGTGATCTAAACAAGTTAAAAGATTAAAAAAAAATACTTATAAAAGAATAAATGACTATATTAAATTTTTTTAACACAAGAAAAAAAAAAGTAAACTCAATTACAAGTAGTTTTAGAATTTTAAACATCAAATATGAATTTGGATGAAAAATTTTAAAAAAAAATGACAGATTAGCAACTGTACTTAAGAGTATAATATATATTTTCAACAAAAGATACTTATGTAATTTATAATTCTAAAAAAATAAAAAAGGAGTGTAGAAATAAATGGATGGAGTGCAAAAATCTCCACCCTTGTATCTTTTATTTTTTCTAACTTTGAACATTCATTGTTAGTGAAGATAATTAGGCAAAATTATCATTGGGTAGCTTTATTATTAGCTATAAAAGCCCTTACATTATTGATGTAATCTCTATTTTAGTAATGAAATTATTTACTACCTTTGGTAAAAAATAAAAAAAAAATCCAAGATTCTATATATATATATATTAGGTTCAAAAATTGAATTTGTGATACATAGTATGCATGTTATATTTTTATTGATCAAGTGTAAAATATTTAAGACATAATATATGTATTCAATAGGCAAGAATCTTTCCCATATATAATTTCAGAAATCTCCTTTGATTCCGTTGAGTAAATTCTGCAATCAAACCAATTAATTCCAATTCAGCCTTCAACTCCTATATTTTTTTAAAGTTCCTTTCCTTTCCAAGCACGTATGAACATAAACATGCAAAGCATGATTCCGCAAATCACCCAAATATATATATATTTAGTTACATCTCATTGTCTCCAAAAACAATATAATTCCATGTGTGAACACAACCATTGATTAAAAATCATTTGCTCACATCACATCGAAAAGGTGTAATAAACCATATATGTCATTTCTTCAAAAAACCATATATGTCATTAATGATTTCTTTATAACTGCAGCAGACGCTTTAAAAAGTTAGGCTGTTCATACAGTTCACACCAATACTAAACTCATACGTTTAGCTTCTTTGCCCCTTGTATTCTGCTGCTTTCTGCCATTTTCATATAGCAGCCGGAGCTTTCTTTTTCAGACTGAAAATGGGTTTGAAAGTTGAGATGATTTTAGCTCTATTCGCACTTGCAATCCTCTTTCCAGCTATTCATGGTTGGGGAACTGACGGGCACTTCATAGCTTGCAAAATTGCTCAGGTTTTTTTTTTTTTTCTTTAACTCTTTGCAATTGATTGTGTATTGTAGTATGTGCTTACTCTTTTGTTTGTGTTTGTGTTTGTGTCGTTGCAGTCTCGGCTAGGTGAAGCTGCCGCTGATGCAGTGAAGGACTTGCTGCCAGAATATGCAAATAATGACTTGGGCAGATTGTGCTCATGGGCAGACCATGTCAAATTCCGCTATCATTGGTCATCTGCACTTCATTACATTGATACTCCAGATTCTCTCTGCACTTACCAGTATAACAGTGAGTAAAAAAATGTTCTTTTTGCCAGTATTGATCGCCTGTATCAATCATTTCTTTTTTTCATCTTCAGGGGATTGCAAGGATGAAAATGGAGAAAAAGGGAGATGTGTTGCAGGAGCAATCAACAATTACACTTCACAACTTCTTACCTACAACAGTGCCTCCTCTCAGGCTGAATGTAACTAAAATTAGCACAACTGTGTTGTTTCATATCTTAATCTGTTTCTTCCCCTTTTATTGTTGGCTAACACAATACAAATTGCACTTTCAGACAATCTAACAGAAGCACTTCTTTTTCTTGCTCATTTTATGGGAGACATTCATCAGGTATACATGTCACTTTGAAAACAATACAAGTTACTAGTGTACTACTTGTTGCATATTATTTTAATCTTTGTAAGCAATTTTGATCTTATTCAATGCAGCCTCTGCATGTGGGTTTTACTTCAGATAGGGGAGGCAACACAATTGATGTTCATTGGTACACAAGGAAACAAGTCCTTCACCATGTAAGAGCCAGAGCTTTATTACCTAGCTAGCTTTTTGAAGATGTGCACTTTGTATTGACACCAGTGTGTACAGGTTTGGGATGACAATATAATTGAGACAGCTGAGGAAAGGTTCTACAACTCGAATGTTGATGACATGATTGATGCAATTCAACAGAATATTACGGTATCTTATTAATCGAATGAGATCAGCTTATCTTCATAGTACCTTTCTTTGTTTGGTATTCATTTTTGCTTATGCACAACAGACAGAATGGGCAGATCTAGTTCCCAGATGGGAGACTTGCAGTCGTAACACTACAACCTGTCCAGATATGTAGGTTTGAGTACTTCAGTTTAGTAGAATACAATGTTTAACCTTTAATCTCTTGGTTTAGTTCATACATTACTTTCAATTGGGTGTGGTTTCTGCAGATATGCATCTGAAAGTATCAAAGCAGCATGCGACTGGGCGTATAAAGGCGTAAGTGAAGGATCAGTATTAGAAGGTAAGCTAGAAACTGTTCTGACAGTTAACAGTAATGCATGTTCATTTGTTCATTGATTCATCAGAAGTAATTAATACAAGAAGCTGCTTGCAGACGATTATTTCCTATCAAGAAAACCAATAGTGAATCTGCGGTTGGCTCAAGCTGGAGTTCGATTAGCGGCCACTCTCAACCGCATTTTTCAATGATTTCGTACTGTATCTACATCTTAATTTATGTTTGTGATTTAATTAAAGCGTGCCTGAACCTACTTGAAACACATTATTTACTTTGGTTGCTGGCATATTAGCAATGTATCATCATTACTGTCAAGGCATTGCTTGATTGCAGAAAATTGTAGTACTTGCATGCTAATAATTCTAGCACAGGCTTGTTCTAAAATTGCCGTTATTACTTAGCATTTACTGATTTACAAGTAATTTCGGACCTGTTAGGAACAATAATAGAAACAGAAAGAGTAATCCATTACATTTTCCTTGGAAAATGAAGTGAAGGGTGAAATTATATGTTTAAAGATATTCCTTTAGTCTTAAACATTGCATTGTTCTGTTCTTAACATAAATAATATACAGCATCAGCTCCAACAACATCTGAAAATGCAGGACTGCTTACGGTTTCTTCACCACAAGAACAGGGCACTTTGCATATTGCATACAGTAATTGCTCACACTTCCTAGTATTGCCCTGCAAAAAGAAGAAATAAAATATTACCACTACAACAAAGATAAGCAATTGCAGGTGCACCTGTACCGTAGCAAAATTTTGATGAAGGGCTCATCTAATGCATATAGTTCTCATCCCCACAAACAAGTATTCTGTGTATCAAACAACTACTTGTATAGATTCGTAATGAAGAAAAATTCACACCCACTTCTCATAGGCAAAACAAAACGCCTGTATTTAATTAGGGATGTTAAAGTTAGTGGCAGCTGTAAGTACGCAATCCGAATCAAAGAAGCCAAAACTTGAGTAGCCTGGTGGCAAGAGACTCATTTTAAAGCATTAAGAGGTCATGAATCCAACCCATGTCTTCATCCCCCTTGCGCAGATATTAGAGAAAATTTGAATCAAAGAATGGAAGCCTGAGGAGCTAACCTTTTGATTTTTCCAATGCCTCGCTCTCCTAAAACAAGCATGGTGATATTTAGCTTTTCAACTACATTGCATATGGCCGTTTGAGGGTCCCCTTCCTCTGTCATTATCTCTGCATTCACCTGTCAACACAACAAAATTTGTTCCTTGATTCCATTGTTTCTCATTCAGAACCAATTAGTATAAAATTATATACTTAGTACGTATCAGGATACGATATATACATACATACCCCTCGACTAGCACAAATTTCCTTAGCTTTCTCAAGAAATGCCATCGCCAGCTTCTTGTTTTTCTCTTTGACAGAGTCAACAAAATCTGAAACCACCAACCATTGTTTGTTAACATTAGACTCTTCAACACTTGATTCTCTATATTGAAAAAGATAGAAATTGCGAGGCATTTACCAGTAGAAATAGCGCAGTACAAGCGAGCAGAGCCGAAAGAAGCAGGAAACGTGATGTTTCTAGCAGGAGGCTGAGCCATGAAGATAAAAAGAGTTGATTTTGCAAGAGACTCTTTAAGATTGTCAAGAACCCACACTAATGCATAGTGACTGTACTCACTTTCATCAATGGCAATCATCACTTTCCTCTCACCAGGTTCTCCTCCATTTGCCATCACTGCTACTGCTACTGCTATCTCTTCCATTTTCAGGGTTTCGATTGAAACCTCTAAAGATTCTAAAAAAATATCTATTTGTTTACACTGGATTTTCAGTGCTTTATGAAATGGTAGTTAGGCTCAAAATTTAGGTCATAACTACCAGTCACCTGTAAAATCTTTCAGTTGGTCAGAGCCAAATTTTTCTTTCTTTTCGTGAATATTATTTTTGATACCCTGAATTTGTTTTTTTGTTAATTAAGCTACTTTAACTTCACTTTGGTACATTTGACTCATCATTTCTTTTAATGTTGTTAGAACTTAGAATTAGATTTGTTCTTTTTTCAAACACTCAAACGTTTATGCTTCTAACATCGTCTAAAGCACCCATAATTTTCTTATTTTTAATCTATTATTATACCCCTTAACTTCACTAATTAAGACCCTAAAATATAATTTTTGAAAAACTTTCTATTATTATATATAGCACTATAAGTAGGGGTGTAAACGAGCCGAGTCGAGTCAAATTTTGAATAACTCATTCTTGGTTCATTTATAATCGAGCCAATCTCAAGCCGAACTCGCTATGCCACTTAGTGTTCGCAAGCTGTTTGTGAGCTTAAACAACCCTAAAGAAATTTTAAAAAATATAAAATATAAATCAAAATTATACATCAAAAAATTTAAAATAAATTATTTACTAAATAAATTATAATATATTTGATTAAAATTATGATTTTATTCTACTAATATATTTTTAAAATATTTTTTACAATGAAAATTTATATATTATATGTATAAAATTAAATTATTAATACATTAAAATTGCAAGTAGCTCGCGAGCTTTTATTCGAACTTGTTCACGAGTTTTCACGAGCTGAATTTTAAATTGTTTGAGTTTAGCTTGTTTATTAAACGAGCTCGAACGAATTTTTATTAAGTCGAGTTTCAAATAGCTCACGAACAGTTCAGCTCATTTACAACCCCAACTATAAGTCCATTGAAAAAAGAACTTGATTTGAAACAAATGAAAAATGTGAGGGGACTTATACTAATTTGAGACTAAAGGGTTAAATTCAAGAAAAAAAAAAAAGTAAAGTTATGACAGATGAAAATTTCCTTCTTGAATTTTTTTAATAAAAATTTTTGCCGTTGATTGTTCATCACTTTAAAGCTCAATTTCAAGGGTAGGGGCTCAATAGATATTTTTATGTGAGTTCCAAATAGATCTCTCATGCTCGGACAATATATTTAGGACTTGTCACTGTATATTAGAATTTAGATCTATTGGTGTAAAAAATTCAACATTTGTAGTTGTGGACACATGGTTTTGGCCCGGCCCACGAGGCAAAAGCTGAAAATGATATGTAAGCTCAGCTCAGTGAAGGAATTAAATTCTGGCCCATTTGTGAGAGACTCAAATACCTTCCAAACCCATCAAACCAGACCCAAACAGCAACCCATATCCCATTAACAAAAAAAAGTGAGTAGAGGTGCGCGCCTCTTCACTTGTAGAGGCGGCGCCTTTTTACCGGTAGTTACAAAAAAATAAATGATAGAACGTGAATCGTCCCACGTTCTGCCATGGAGAATAAATGGCAACGTGGGGAGCAAATGGGCGATTAAAGAGCTGGAAACCATTATAAATGGAAGAGAAAAAAATCAGAAAAAAGAAGGGAGTAGATCAGAAACAAAAAAAAAAAATCAAAGAAAAAAGTAAAGAAAAATCAAAAGAAAAAGAAAAAAGAAAAAAGAAAAAAGAAACAAGAAGGTGTTAAGAATTTCTAGAGACCCGTACACTTCCGGAGCTAGAAGCACTCGAAATCAGACTCTGAGGGCAAAAATTATTTTCAATAAAATTCTTCATCTTTTTTCGTATTTTTTAATTTTTTTCTGCACCAGAAATTGTAGAGGCGACACCTCTACGTAGAGGCATCGCCTCTAATTTTAGAATTTAAAAGAGGCGTGCGCCACGTGCCTCTTTGCTATAGAGGCGAGAGGCGCACGCCTCTATGTTTTTTTTTTTTTGGCTAATGTGTCATCAGCCCATCAGCCATCAACCAATTTTTTTTTTTTTGAATGATTCATGGCACTGTTGCCATGCACCCTATTGATTTTTTTTTTGGTTTGGTAACGGTGCCGAGCACTGTTGCCCACTTGCTCCTTTTTTAGTTTTTTTTATTCTTATTATTTTGTTTCATTTTTACTGATTTTTATCTTCAATTAGCATTTTTATTTTTTATTTGTTCTTATTTGTTTGTTTGATTTATTTTATTGTTCTTTTATTTTAGTTGCTATTTTTATTTTTGGCTTGTTTATTTTTTTATGCAATATTTTTATTTTTGTTTATTATTTATTATTAATTGATGATGGTTTGATTAACTAGGGATTTATTAATTAAATAATTATTTATTTTATGGTTAATATAATTAGGTTATTTGATATTGTAAAGTATTTTTATTAATTTAGGTTTTTATTATTTTATTGTGAATTGTGGAATAGTGTGTGAATGTATGGACTAAGGACCAAATTTCATGAAAATGGACTTAATAAACAAACTTGGATTTAATTGTAAAATTTAGAATTATTTGGATTAAAACAGCCATTCGCATGTAATTAAAGAAATAATTAAGTAATTAAAAATAATAAAATATAAAACACAAATGGAGGCCGATCGCTAGATCGGGTGGGCCATTCAAAAGCCCATACCCAATTTTCGGACCCAATATCTGAGGACGGCTGCTGGTCTCCCTCCGTGGGATCCAGTTGCTGTAAAAGTATTCTGAATTTTACCTGGGTGGCGACTCCATTCTCCAACCAAAGCCTGTCAAAAGACCCAAGTTGTATTCCTAGTGGGCCTTGAGCCCGCATAGTACCGTGGTCGTCGAATACTTGGGCGCGCGCTGAACCCCACCGCCTACAGTGGCAACTCCACTGGGATAGAGAAACTGATTCCAGTGTTTTGTGTTTTACTATTTTTAATTATTTGATTATTTCTTCTGCATTCACTACACCATTTTCATATACTGTGCACACAGTTCCAAATAAACTGATAATAGTTGTTGCTCTGTTGCCTGCGTTTCACTTAAACTCGGTGGTAAGATATACAACTATTGTCACTCATAGTGGAGTATGATTGAGTACGTCGTTTGGACCCTTGAGTGGGAAGACGGAAAGAGAGTATAAAGCTGTGGGAGCCTCTGACCTTACCTAAGACTCAGCTCATGTAGTGTCTTAGCAACTACCACTAGGTTCTCCTCAAAATGCATGTGTTTTGATACCATATAGTAGTCCAATTCATAAAGCCTAAGCCCAATAATGATAATCCATTTTAGATTGCACTTAGTCCTTCTATCATGGCCCGTTATGTTGGACTTTAGTTTTATGAAAGAGATATGATACTTATTTATTCCGTTTCGGGAGATTTGTATGTATATCGATTTTATTATCCCCTGTTGATAATTAAAACTCAGACCAAAAATTCCAGGGCAAGGAACTCACTATTGAACACGTGTGTGGGATGAATAAGGTTGGAAGACATTATTAAGACTTATGTGTGTTTGTTATTTATTTGTTTATTTCATTTACATTTCATGCATACATGTCGATCATTTTTATTTTTAAAAATTAATTTGTTTACAGTCGGAAGTCTATTCTGTTTGAAAGCAAGTCAAGGGAGATTTAGTCCACTAATATCAAGAATCCACCTAGCCAGTTAAGATTATATCATAAGGAACAAAATGTCGGGATCCTCCAATTTTGATATAGAGTCCTTCAAGCAAGAAATGCTAAAGGAACTTAGGGATGATGTGCGACAAATGTGCATAGAGGTAATTGCCAAGATGTTTAGAAAGAGGCCCATGGATAAAGAAGACTCTAAAACCAGAACCACAGTCGGTGAACCATATAAAGGAAAATAAAAAGTAGCAGAGGATTCAGTTGAACCTGAATAGGAGAAAGATATGAGAAGGCAGATGGGTCAGCTACAAGATGTAATGAAGAAGCTTGGATTCAATCATGATTTCGCTGACCTAGATCTAGAGGAGGATGAACTAATGCCCCCAAAGTTCAAATTTCCAAGCATCAAGAAATATGATGGGAAAAATGACTCTCACCTGCACCTCCGATATTATGTCACATTCATGAAGCCCACTATACTGACCAAGGCACAAATTGTCAAACAGTTCCCGATGTTGTTGACAAGAGCTGCTGTTAAGTGGTACTACACCTTGGATGCACATGTTCAACAGAGCTGGAAGGAGCTTTGTTCAGCCTTCATCAAGCAATATGGGTTGAATTCTCAATTTGAGGTCTCTCTCAAAGAATTGCAGATATAAGGTAGGGACATAATGAGTCCTTTATCGACTTTCTGACTAGATGGAGAGGAAAGTTAGCTCAGATGAAGCATAAACCTGCTAAATCAGATCAACTGCTCATATCTGCAGAAGCTTGCATTCCACCTATTGCTGAAAAGTTGAAGAATATGGGCATAAGGAACTTTAAAGAATTGTACCGCTTTGGTATTCAAATTGAGGGTGACTTGAAGTTGGACATTTATGAATGACTGTAGTTATCTCATATGGCCATAATAAATTAGAATAATATTTTGCTATAACTTTTCTATCTTTTTATATTAATAAATGTCAGACTGCTCAAGTTACATAATTGTGAATTTATTATGATTGTGCACACTATATTAGGCTTGAATGAGAGAGAGACAAACTGAAAAAAAAGAAAAAAGAAAAAAATCCCACCGAATAAAATGGCTAAATATCAAGATTAATTTTTAATTTCTCTTTAAGAATTAATCTTTCGCTTCTCCTTTGCATTGATCCTCTTCAAAAAATGATGAAAAAGGGAAGAAAAAGAAAAAGAGAAAGAAAAGAAAAGAAAAAAGAAAATGAAAAAAAACCATGAAAAGAGAATAGAAAAGGAAAAAAGAAAATAAAAAGGAAGAAAAGAGAAAAGGAAAAGAAAAGAAGAGAAAGAAGAAGAAGGATGAGAAATAAGGAAGGAAAAAATCCTGAATGCTACCTATCTTTGAGAAAGTCGATTCTTGTGCAACTATTAAAAATTTTCATCTTTGCCTAAACCAAAATTCTTATCTTTACCAACCTTCTGAAATCCTTGTGAGCTGAAAAATAGTTGACTAGAAAATCTACAAGAGGCTGGTCAATAACAAGCATAATGCAGTGTGCACAGTTGTAATGAATAAATGATCATATAAAATGAGCATGATTGACGTGATATTAGCACACAAAGTGTCAGACATGGATTTTTATGAATCAGACGTAAATTCATATGATCAGTAGCTAAAGTGGTGACATAAACATCAAAAAGTCAGCAACGCAGATATCAAATAGTCAGTCATATGAGTATTAAGTCAACAGTGAGTAACAAGCACATCACAGTAGCATGGATCAAGCAGTCAGTGGTTAACTATCAATATAATTTTGTAACCACCCAGCTAGATTGAAAACTCTTAAAAAGAGAGCAATTTAGGTAAAAGAGGGAAAATAAAAAATAAAGAAAAATGAAAGACCCAGCTAGGTTCGAAAACTCTCAAAATGAGAGCGGCCTAAGCAAAAGAGAGAATATAAAAATAAAAATTGGTTACAATTTCAAGCTGGGGGGCAATCAAGTAGACTTTAAGAATAGCAAAATTTTATTAGGGGGCAGATGGAGTATTTCTTTCACATTGAGTATAATCATGACAGTCCTGCAACAAGCAAGCACTCTTAGACTGCAATCAAGCTAAGAGACATTTGTTATATCATCATCCCGGTCTAACCATGGAGGGTCTTTTTATTTCCAATAATACTGGTATTAATGGCAGTCTGTGATAGACTCAATTTACAAATTTGAATTCTACAATAGAAGAGGAAACTAATTTCCTAAGATAAGCTTTAAATGCAAGAGGTGTTTTACAAAACTTGCTTTTGAATCTCATACATACATGCATCACACGAAGTTGTGTTTGTTAAAATTATTTTCATAGGTTTTTGAGTATTACAATCATACATGTATCAGCTCAATTATCTGTTGACAACTACTTTTTTTTTAAAAAAATATTTTACCTGATACCCGAAGTGGTTATATGACTCTTTTTTCTGTTTTTGTCTGACGCCTAAAGTGGCTATATAACTATTTTCTTCTATTTTTGCTTGACGCCCGAAGTGGCTGTATGGCTCTTTTCTTCTATTTTCACCTGACACCCAAAGTGGTAATATGGCTTTTTTTTTCTGTTTTTGCTTGATGCCCAAAGTGGCTATATGGCTCTTTTCTTCCGCTTACGCCTAATGCCTGAAGTGGCTACAAGGCTCGTCTTACTTATTTTCGTCTGATGCCCGAATGGACTATATAGCTCATTTTAAATGCTTTTCGCCTGACACCCGAAGTGGTTATACGGCTCATTTTATTTCTCGCCTGATGCCTAAAGTGGCTATACGGCTTATTTCATATGTTTTTGCCTAACGCCTGAAGTGACTATACGACTCAATTCACTTGATTTCACCTGACGCCCAAAGCGGCTATACGACTCAACTCATTTATTTTCATTTATTTTTGCCTAACACTGGAGGTGATTATAAGGCATTTTCATTTTCTTAAATTAAGCCTCTTGATTTTTAACATCAAGGATGACGGCGGTAAAATCGAAGCCTCTTAATTTTTTATATCAAGAATGGACGGTGACAAAGTTAAACTTCTCGGGTTCTACCCCAAGAATGACGGGCGAAAATTCTAGTAGTAAGTCTTTAACCTCTTGATTTTGAATATCAAAGTTGACAGCACGAGACTTCCTTTCTGATTTGAAACCTCTTGATTTGTACATCAAGGCTAACGGAACAAAAATCAGAATCTTTTATCTGTTTTCAAACAGTTTACCTCGAAGATTGAAATCTTTTTTCGTTGTTTATATTTCTGAATTTTCATGAATTATTGTAATGTTTACATGTGCTTTTTCATAAATCTCATTACATTGCTTGCATTTCGATTTTTAAAAAGCGGGAGGCAAACTATGGACACAAGATTTTGGCCCGGCCCACGAGGTAAAAGCCCAGTGATAAAAATGACAAGTAAGTCCATCTCAGTGAAGGACTTGAATTCTGGCCCACTTGTGAGAGACCCAAACACCTTCCAAACCCATCAAACTAAACCCATCAGACTAGGCCCAAATAGCACCATATCCTATTAAATAAAAAAAAGGGAGTAGAGGCACATGCCTCTTCACTTGTAGAGATGGCGCCTCTTCACCAACAGTTACAAAAAAATAAATGATAGAACGTTAATTGTCCCACGTTCTGCCATGGAGAAAATGACGACGTGGGAAATAAATGGGCAATTAAAGAGCTGGAAACTATTATAAATGAGAGAGAACAAAATAAAAAAAAAAAAAGAGGGAGGAGATCAGAAATTAAAAAAATCAAAGAAAAAATCAAAGAAAAATCAAAAGAAAGAAAAATAAAAATAAAAAAAGAAAAAAGAAGGTGTTGAGAATTTCTAGAGACAAAGGGTCATAATCTATATACTTCTGGTGTAGCACCCTCCATGTACCACATATACGTGTCTCCATATAATTAAAATAACAAATGAATAAGAAAATTTTTTTTAAACAACCAAGAGATACTTTATATATATTAGTGCAAGTTTATACAATGTACATAACTTTACATATGTATACAAATATAACATAATTCTATTACAAAATCTTTGATGCCAAAAATGATGAAATACTCATGAGGATGATGATGTTGACACCAAGCTTTCCATTGACCTACCTGATTTCACAACTAGACCCCAGCTTCAAGCTTTCTATTAAAGCAAATCCTCAAGCTAAGACTATCTAATACTTGAAAACCACAATTGCAAAGGAATGAGCTTGTGACTCAATAAGCAATTATTAATATAACCATACATATAATACTCCTTAAGAACTAATTAAGGAGTATATATAAATAACATTTCTACACATTAAATTATAAGAATTTAACATTTAGACTGCGCATGGAAGTCCAAATGACAAAGGAGTAACTGAGCACTAAAATGTCAAGCTCAATTAGAGAATTTTAAAGATAAATTCTACTTAAACTCAAAGCATAAAAGTTGTAGAGGACTCCTTAAAGTTTCTCTATAATTAAACCACGCTTTATTTGGAGCTTTGTAGCTTAAGTTATAGTCAAAATACAAAGACAAGAGTGTACTGAAGGAGGAGACTAGGCTCCTCACGGGCGAGTGCTCACGGTCGCGACTTGGAGGCTCACGACCACGATGGTGTGCTCACGGTCGCAAGACAGACCATGAGCAGCCACCTGAAGCACCAATTTACTGTATAAAAATGCCCGGGGTGCTCACGGTTGTGCCCTCACGGTCGCGACCTGACCGTGAGCAGCCCAAACAAGGTCAAAACTCCCCTTTGGCTATTCCAATGCACACCAAACCTTTCCATACTCAACTATAATTCAAACCAAACCTAAAAACACCTCATAAACATATCAAACATTATTAAATCATTCATCAACATATAATTCTCAATCATTCACAAGTTCGAAGCATAAATTTTCATCTATTTCAAATAACCACAACATATTCCACATTTCCCACGTATATAAAAACACAATGCAAGAAGCATGATTATGCAAGTTAGTATCCGGATATATCATTCCTCATATAATTTTCCTCATGCTTAGCCATTTAGGCTTTATCCTCACAATTTTATATCCTTCACACAAATGGCCATTTCTGAGACTCTCAGCCCAGCTCAGTCTCCATTATCACACATATACCTCACATCAATTAATATGCATGTATATCACATTTCTCACAACATATATATATATATATATATATATATATATATATATACACACACACATTATTCCATACCAAGTGGCTTGCACATTGCAAATGCCAATATTCACCATACATACTCCATTAACCATTCCATGGTCTCACATCAAAATAGTTATATATTCATCTACCTTACTCACAACACAACATTCATATATCCATCAATCTTGCCATATAAATGATACACATAATCAACATAATTAAATAACTATAGTTACTTAAAGAATAGTTATATGTAAGAATTATATCAATAATTACTTACAAAAAGGCTTCAACTCCTTCACAAGTAAAGTTCCCCCTATTGAGTAGGGTTTCCACTTCCTCTTTTAACTCCTACACATAATTTCATACTAATTCAACAATCACACATTAAAAATCATTCCAATCCCATAAAAGAGCAACTAAATGCTCAAAATTCAATATAACCTAGACATATACACACAAGTCCAATAACCTCCAAATTGCTACCAAAGCTAGGGTTATATGTTTATAGTAAATTCCAATTAGAATCAATCAATTTGGTTGTGTGTGAAATTAATTATGAATTTTAGAATCCATTTGGCCAAAACAAAACAAAACAGAGCATTACTATGAGCTCTGAAATATTTGGCCTAATATGACAAGCTTAACAGCAAAATTAATTCAAGATCAAAACATAAGAAATGTAGAGGACTCTCTGAAGTTTTCAGAAAGTCTAACTTTGCTCAAATCAGAGTTGTGAAACTCAAGATATGGTAAGAACAAATATGACTGAAAAATAGAATAATTTGGACCCGAATTTGCAACTACTAAGAACTCAACTAAATCAATCAATTACACAAGTAAACTTACTAAGTTGGCTTCAATGGATATTAAAGACCTTCTAACCTCCCAATTGCTAGCTCAAATAAGATCATAAGTTCTCCAAAAATCTCTCAAAAATTCACTCAAGAACTCCTTCTTCTTTCTTAAAAATCTCTACACTCACTCTTCACTACCACACACACATACATACACAACAATTAAATAATCATATAAATACTAATCACCAATCACACTTCTTTATTTTTGCCCCCAAAGTCTACTATAATAATTACATATTAGAGGTATATTTATCCTTTAACAAATAATAATAATAATAATAATAATAATATCTACAAATATAATAATAACAATAATAATAATAATAATAATAATAATAATAATAATAATAATAATAATAATAATAATAATAATAATAATAATAATAACA
>CATIWO010366736.1:0-15556 GCA_949673435.1 Macaranga tanarius | reverse complement strand
TTTGGATTAAACAATCATTTGCATGTAAATAAGAGAATAATTAAATAATTAAAAATAATAAAATATAAAACACAAACGGAGACCGATCGCAAGATCGGGTGGGCCATTCAAAAGCCCATACCCAGTTTCCGAACCCAATCTTTGAAGACAGCTGCTGGGCTCCCTCCGTAGGATCCAGTTGCTGTAAAAGTGTTCCCGGATTTCACTCGGGTGGCGACTCTATTCTCCAACTTAAGCCTATCAAGACCCAAAGTTGTATTCCTAGTGGGCCCTGAGCCCACACAGTACCGTGATCGCCGAACACTTGGGCGCACGCTGAACCCCGCCGCCTACAATTAAATTTATAACATATAATATAAGTCCACCTATATCTCAAAAAAAATTAATACACCTACTAATTCAAAAGAATTCCCTTAAAAAAAAAACAAAAGAATTCAACACAGTTGCATATATCGAATTAAATTTAAATATAATTTAAGTAAAAATATTTTCTATCAGCTAGAGGTATAACTAAGTCAAGCCGACTCGCATACTACTAAGAATCAATTCAGAAAAAATTAAAATTGACTCGATTATTATCAAGTTAAGATCAAATTTGAGCTATTTGAATATGTTGTCGAGTTGAGATCGAGCTTTTTAATACTTAACTCGATACACTCGCAAGCTTAATCAAACTTAAATATATTTACTATTTTATTTTTTTATTTTAATATAATTAAAAAAATATATCTTATTAAACTGATTTTACATTTGAATCAAGTTTAAATATTTAAAAATATATATTTTTAAAATTTTAAAATAATAAATCAAATTGAATTGAAATTTTAAAAATAAAAATAAATCGATTTTGAGTAAAGTTTTGAATTTTAGAAATAAGTCAAACTCAAATCTAACATTTGTATCGATTACACCCCTGAACCGCGTTTATGGTTTAGGGGTGGCTGCAAGAGAGAGAGAGGGCAAATGAGTAAATAAAGAGAGAAAAAATTTAATCTCCCTGTCACTGCGGTTGACCAATCAATCGACACTTCGAACCCACGTCTCTGCAGCTCTTGTCTCACTTTGCGTCTCTTCCACATCTCATACAAATCTTTTCATTACAAATCCATCCATCCACTTTAATCTCCCACAGCACAACAACAACAACAAAAAATGTCTTTCGAAGAAGATGAGGAATCCATCGAACACACCCTCTTAGTAGTTCGTGAAGTCTCCGTCTACAAAATCCCACCTCGCTCCACATCCGGCGGCTACAAGTGCGGCGAATGGTTACAGTCCGACAAGATCTGGTCTGGGAGACTTCGTGTTGTTTCATGTAAAGACAGATGTGAGATCCGGTTAGAAGATTCCAACTCCGGTGAGCTATTTGCAGCGTGTTTTGTGTTGCCTGGTCAGCGAGAGAATTCTGTTGAGACAGTGCTTGATTCCTCCCGGTATTTTGTGCTTAAGATTGAAGATGGAACAGGGAAGCATGCATTTATTGGGTTGGGTTTTGGTGAGAGAAATGAAGCCTTTGATTTTAATGTAGCGTTGTCTGATCATGAGAAGTATGTTAGAAGAGAACATGAAAAGGAGAGTGGTGAGAGCAGTGAGAGTGATGCTCATATTGATATTCATCCTGCTGTTAATCATAGATTGAAGGTATCTTTTTCTTATTAATCTACTGAAATTTTAATCTTTTGGGTATTTTGGGTTCTTCATAACTCTGACTTTAAATATGCTAAAGTTTTGATCTTTGGAGTTGGTGTTGAATTGGGCATTTTGTGTTTGTGAGAATTTGTCTAGTTTTGAAGTTAAATAATGTTGTGGGAATTTTAATAATGCAAGTTTTCATCTTTTTGTAGTTTTTGGTTGATGGGTATCTATGATTGATTAGTGGTCGATTTGGGTTTTATTATTATTATTTTTTTATTTTTTTGCTCTTTGAAATCTAGTTGTGATATGATCCCATCTTTGTTATGAGCTTTTTAATTTCACTGTGATGTTGGATTATAGAGGTAAAAAGGGCATCTTGCTAATGGTAACATTTCAAAGTTGCTTTTGCTGTTTAAGTTGGTCTAACTGATGATCGATCAGTTTGATGCATGCTTGATTGGCAATGGCTTTTCCCTTTGTAGTGATTGGATACACTGCGACTCAGCATTGTTATGTTAAATTGGTAAAATGTTAATTGTTGCAATATGTTGGATGATAGGAAGGTGAAACTATTAGAATAAATGTGAAGCATAAACCATCTAGTGGAACTGGAATGCTTTCAGCAGCGCTGTCAGGGGGTGTTTCTGGTCCTGCAAAGTCTAAACCTTTGGCCTTGGGCATTGCTCCACCACCAAGTGGGGCAGGAAAAATAAGGTCTCCACTTCCACCTCCTCCAAACGATCCAGCTGCTACAAGGAGGACTTCTGCTAATCACAGTGATGGCCTTAGAGAACCTAAAGAAAGTACAAAGCATTCTACTGATCCTTTATCAGATCTTTCTCCACTTGAGGTATGCCTTTCATCTTTATAGCCTATTATTGTTCATATTCTCATGATCTCATTATTATATAATATCACATGAGGGCTTAAACATCAATATAATCTGTTTTCAGAAATCACTTGCTCTGTACTGCAATTTTGTAGTTGAACTTTGATTTACCATGTGCATGCAAGATTATAGTAGCTGCTAATAATATTCTTTCTTGGACTTGGGTGATTTTAGTAAATGTCACAAGCATATTAATTTTATGTTTTTTGTGTGCTGATGCCTTTTTTGTGTCAATGGACACACCTGGGGTAATACTATTTCTCCACACTCTCATCACTACTTTTGCTAATACATTGGAAAATTATTTAGAGTTTTTATAAGTGAATGCATGTAGAATGTAGCTTATTCGCGGTTTGTATTTGCAGAGGAATCTTCCTTCAACAACATCAGGATCAACAAAGACGACTGCATCAGGATGGGCGGCTTTCTAATTGTGTGGGGAATTTATTGAGTCTGAATTCCCTGTTTTGATGTTTTCCTTAAAAAAGTGAAAATGGACATGATATAATTGAGCAATGAAAGAAAACACAACCAAATAAGTTCATGTGTGGAAAATAATGTTTTATGAAATTTCATTGAATGTTTCATTCTCCTACATGAACTTGATGGTTATTTTATATATAACAGAAGAACTGAATTATTTTTTCATTCATGTCCTGGCTGGTGTTGCTGTCTCAAATTGTATGTTCATAGCTGCACAGTATTCATTCTGTTCTTGAATGTGGATTAGTTATAATTCCTCGTTATCCTGCCTGCCTTGGAGCTTCTATCTTAAAAAATATGTTTTTCGCTGTTTAATTGGAAGTTTTATCAATCTTTTGTGGCTAGTCCGTGGCTGAAGTCGAAATTTCAGATTTTTGCCTCTATATCGTATAGATAACTCGAGTACTACCTTCACTACTGGGTTCCATGCTAATGTCAAAATTATCTGAAATTTAGATGAGAAGCATTCTTGGATGTAAGATGAATCCCGGAAGTTAAAACATCTATTATTGGACGATGCTTATAATGTCTTCATCACGATGAACACTTCATAAGGTTGTGCGAGGTTATCATGTAGGATGAGATGTATATTTGTGAGATTATTTTCGGGGATGCTGTATCAAACATAAACCAATTAGGAAGATGGAGATGGCTTTGATTTTCCTCCAAACTATTTGGTTGGTGTGGAGTTAGAAGCAATGCAACCAGTAATTGTCTTCTAGCTTAAATTGTATTTCATGTCGAGGGGCAAGAGCACATGTGGAGTTAAGGGCAACTAGTCACTAACAATAAATGGCTTCTACTCTACTTGCAACTAGGGTGAGCAAAAAAAACCGAAATTGGTTCGTGTTTGATTTTTGACAATATATAACCGACTGATTTGGTTCGATTTCAGTTTTTAATTTGAAAAACTAAAAATAACCGAATCGACCGACTTAAATATATATTTATTATAAAAATATTAAATAAAATATATTAATTAGAAAAAATAATACATAAATATTAAAATTATAAATAAAAAATATTTTTTAGTTATATAATTAAAGAATAAACTTAAAAAAATTATAAAATAAAAAATAAAATTAATTAACTGAATAACCGACCAAATTGAACTGAATTGATTTGGTTAATTTCAAATTTTTTTCTGATTCGACCAAATTGAACTGAATTGATTTGGTTAATTTCAAATTTTTTTCTGATTCGATTCGGTCACAATTCTCTCTTGGTCGGTCTTGGAACGATGCTGAGCCCTACTTGCAACTGCAATGAGACAAAACTACTGTTGAACTGATATTTGGGTTTTCCCCATGTCTCTATATAATATAAATATACAGTTTATAACTCAAATTTGGGCTTTGGAGCCTTGTCAAATTAATCAAAAAATCCTTAGAATGCAATGACACAAAACGACTGTTGAAACTATACATCCTATTGCTGTGGTTGTAATAAAAAAGAAAACCAGAGCTGCCACTTCCAACAGTGCCAGAACATACTAAGAGAATTCCAGAATGCTTTCCTTGCACAATTACAGAAGGCTCACTCTGCAAAATATAATCATTTGCATGATCTCTGACGTCCAACAAAAAATATAGGTCAAGAAACTATTGTTGTTGATACTCTGGTTTCAGAACCCATACATTTCCATTTCGATCTTTTTCCAGTGTCGCTATTTCTTTCAGAAGATTCTTAAATAAGGGCATGTCCTTTTCAAGGACCCTGTCCTTAAAATGCTGCACTATACTTGCAGAATCAGTGACTCCACCTCTCTGTTGTATAAATGTACAGATCTTACGAATCAGTATCTCAGGCTGAACACCAGATAGACGTTGAGATGACTTGGACACTCCGTTTTCTTCAGAACTAGCTCTATTAGCAGAACTTGATGCCAACCCAAACTGTTGTTCAAGCCCAGCACCAACGGCTCTCCCTTGATTCCCTCGAATTCTAGCCAGTAGTTCAGCTGATGATAATGCCTTCCCAGCAGAAGCTCCAGCTGCTATTCCATTCATGCTGCTTGTTTTGTTGCCCAATGATTCACCAGATGATCTTATCAGCTGGCAATTCACAGTCGAACCAAATTTCTGGCGAACAGATGATGGGGCACCCGCAGTCCCTGATTTTCCTGTCCATGTTGGGACCGATACACTGTCATGACTACGAAGCATTCGTGATTGACGTAATGCTTCAGCTGCCCTTTGTGCGACTTGAGAAGCTTGCTCCTCAAGCCTCATCTTCTCTTCATCATGTGCATTCATAATTGCATCATGGTTCACAGCGCTCTGAAGGACAGGGCAGAATACAAAAAAATGAAAGCATTTCAGAAAACAAACTGGAGTTTTAATCAAAAAATAGTACAATATTTATTGTACAGCAAAACATTACTAAACATGCCAGGCTCTGTGGACAAGCTATAATACAAAATAGAAAGAATGTAATGTATTTTACCAAGGAAGTTGAGAACAGAAACACAAGTAAATATCCTGATAATAAAGGGCAGACCACGATGCTGGCTTTCAGTTTTTCAAATGCAGCCAAGTATAGTACAGATAGGAACCATTCTATTTCAGAAAGTTTTAACTAAAAAAAACCATAAAATGATGCCATAGAGTAATGCAGTAAGGCGCATACAGACGTGATAGCAAAAATGTCACTATAGAAACGATGTAAAGATGAAAATTTCTCAAACTTACATGTATCCCTTGAGCATCAAAAAGACTCCTCAAAATATTTGTTTCTTCATCTACTTCCCCATCACTGTGATTGGCTTTGTCTTTTCCTTTACCTTTCCTGTGAGAAGGTCCAACTTCAGGGCTGTATTCTTGATCAACTGCGGCATCATCAGCATGTGGTGCACTAGCTTTATGGCGTTTCTTCTTGTCTTGCTTTTCTTTCTTTGCACCAACAACATTTACAGCTTCAGATAACTGACTAAAAATATTAGACGTTTCGGTTGATCCACTATCTCCATCATCATTCAAAGTAAAAAGATCCTTCATATCTCGAGCTTTAAAGAACCTTCTCTGCTGTGGATTTTTCAATATCTTATTAGTAAGAAAATGTTTGTAAATCTGCCGGTGGTACACCTTCTCCTCAATAGTCCCACGGGTGATCAATCTATACACAGTAACATCCCGTTTCTGACCAATACGCCAAGCACGTTCCCTGGCCTGTTATAAGAGACAGTTGTCCTCAATATCTAGAAATATGAATTGACATTAAGGCTTAATTTGGATTCCACATGTATGGTTAATCAGAATCATATTTTTTCAAACAAAATTTTATTGGAAGTTACAGTAGATAATTATGTGTATGCTGAAAGATATTATAGGCAATACCATCCCAATTGTGAGGACTGATACACAAAACTTTATAATATCATAACACAAATTATAATTTCATTCTAGGCAAAAATCTGCTAAAACCCAGAGGCAGCAGCAAAATACCTGCATGTCAGTTGAGGGGTTCCAATCTGGGTCAAAGATAATCACTCTGTTCCCCCCTACCAGATTAGTCCCCAATCCACCAACCTTTGTTGTTAAGATAAAAATGAAAACATCATTTGAGTTGTTAAATTCATCTATTAAGGCCATTCTCTGCTTTACGGGAGTCAGACCATCCATTCTTCGATAGCTATAACCACCAGAGTTCAAAAAACTTTCAAGAATGTCAAGCATTTGTTGAGTCTGAGCAAAAAGAAGAACACGATGTCCTTGCTCCTTCCAAACCTTTAGCACTTGGGCAACAACTTTCATTTTTCCACTGCGTTCAGGATTTCCATAGTCAGGATTCTGACAGGAATGTTCTCTCTCAAGCAGATCAGGGTGGTTACATATCTTTCGCATCACATCTATTCCATATAGGGAATTCCTACTCCCATCAAGTATTTGTTCCACTTCAGTGCTTGCAAGAAATGCTCTATATACAGAACGTTGTTCTGCAGTAAGGCTGCAGAAGAGAACATGTTCAGTTTTTTTGGGAAGGTGTGCATTCACATCCGCCTTCATACGCCGGAGAAGATAAGGCATAATCATGTCACGCAGGACCACAGCACACCTGTGGCAGTAGCATAGGATTTCAAAATTAGGAAACCAGATAGAACGAGGAAATTTGAAAATATCTGGTGAATTCTGGACCTCCCTAAATGTTACAGACATATAACAATTTACCTGTATGCTGTAGATACTTGCAGTGGTGAGGCATTGGCATAGCCACCAACAGAAATGGGAACAGCAAATTCTGCCTCAAACACCGGGAGTACCCCCAACTTTCCAGGGAAAACAAAATCGAACAAAGACCACAATTCACTCAACTTGTTCTGAATTGGTGCCCCTGTCATAATTATACGGTGAACTGTCTGAAGCTGTTTACAAACAAGAGTAACTTCAGCATTTGGATTACGAATTCGATGTCCTTCATCCAGAACTGCATACCCCCATTCAATGTCAAGCAATTTTTCCCCTAGCAACCTGAGTTGCTCGTAACTGGTAATAAGCAGCCCGGCTTCTGATTTCAAAACTCGATTTATCAAGGAATCCCATTTATTGGTGCTTTTGGATGATAGATTTCCTTCATAATCGCTATCAAGTGAACCTTCACTTTCATCACTGTCAGAACATTTGGCTCGCCTTTTCCTATGAGGAAGATCCTGAGCTGAATCATGTAGTAGCTCCACATGAAAGCATGGGTACCACTTCTGTGCTTCCCTTTTCCATTGTTGCAAGAGTGTGACAGGGCAAACAACAATGCTTGGCTTGTACATATCACTGAAATGCAATGCTCCAAGAAAAGATAAGACTTGTACAGTCTTACCAAGACCCATTTCATCACCAATTATACCACCAGCTCTTTGGCAATGCAGTTCCCATAGCCACTGCACTCCCACTTTCTGGTATTCAAACAGTTTGCTAAAAATGGCTTCTGGGATTTTTAACCCACCTTCAAGTGTGACAAAAGAAGAATCTTCGCCATCTATTTCTTCTCTGTCATCTGGCTTTGCTTCCTCTTCATAGCCGGATGTAACTGAGCCACCCATTGCATCTTCTGCAGAAAAACAACAATTCCACTATGAAATACAAAGAGTTGACTAATATTTTCACTATCATGTAGTTAAAATGACAAATTTCATAATGTGAAAGTTTTGAACATTACTCGAGGTATTTTATACAGCTAAATGAATGCAGCTGACTAACAGCAAGAGCACAATGTCATAATCATTGACAAACAAAATGCAGGGCATGATGGACTACTGCATGCTTAGTTTACAATATGGATGAGAAATTTTGTTAAACAGCCAGATGGAGCAACATATATAGCATAAGTTTACCTCTATACAAGTTATATTAACAAAAAGTAAAGATAGAAAGCTTAAGATAAAGTGTCCATGCATGCTGTGAGCTTTTGCCAGTTATTCAGTTTAGGGAAACAAAATTTTAATAGCAGAAAGTAAGCAAGCATGGTATGGAAACATATTATATCCAAGAAATTCTGAAGTACCTTAAGTGAAGAGAGTATTGAACATACCACTTTCCTCCAAGTGGTTTTCCTCACGGGAAATGCATTTTCTCCATTTCTGGCCAGGCAAAGGTCGTTTTCTCTTCCTTCTTGAGCCCTTTGTATTATCTGAATCACTTTCTGGGAATCGAGGAACTCGGAAAGGTGTTTTCAGCCTCTGAAAAGGGCGAGCAGGAGCATCAAGGTTTGGCAGGGCATCTGAATCAAGCAGTTTAGTCACTGGACGAGCTTTTGCAGCCTCTAACATTGACTGGGCGGCTCTAGCTATACTTTCAGAAGAAAAATCATGACCCCTGTCCTGTTCTTCTGATGCATTGTACCCACTTGATGGGCCTGGTTGCTGAAGACGGCGTTCAAAGCCTTTAAGCTTATGAAAAGGAGTCAAAATTCCTTTCCTAACCAGTTCATCCCTTTCCTAGGACATAAACATTATAAAGTTAGCAGCTCCCATTGCTTATAACTGAAATATGCAAAGAACTCATTTTATCATTCCTATTTGACTACTAATCAGACTAAGAAACTGATGAAGAGAAAACTAGAAACTATTTGCATTTGTAACTCACTGTTTCAACAAATCCTGCGGATGCCGCATCCAACATTGCATCAAAATCAGTGTCATCACTGAATGAAACTGTTCTCTGTTTCTTTTCCTTGTTTTTTCCAGGTTTCTGAATTTCCTTTGACTTTCTCTTGTGTATAGGCTCTTCCTTCACCATGTATGCCAACAGTTTTTGAGGATCCATACCCTTGGTAGAATCATCCTTGTGCAAAACTGAAATTTCTTTCTCAATTTCAGCTTTAGTTCTCTTCAAACTTCTTAGACGATCAGCAGCTAGTGCTTGCTGAAGAGTGAAGTCATTAGGAGAAATCAGAACAGTGCTTTTGTCATCTTCTCCCACCCCAGCCTCCTCTTTAACAACATCATCATCATCATAAGCACGATCTTCACTAGTGGCAACATTTTTCACCGGTTCAAAAGTGGAAGCAACAGCATCAATTTCCAATTCTACAGCCCTCAATCTATTATATAATTTTGCCTCGCTAGTAGATGATGGATCATTGCTTTTTGACTTGTCAGGAGATTCCTCCTCATTGCTCCCTAAAACTTCACCCTCATTCTCCGCATTGTTTCTCACCTAGCCATACGAATTACATTTTGTCAAATTGCAACACTTATACACAAACTAAATAGTTCATATTACTCTCTCGTAACAAGAAAAAGATCTACGAAAACCTATCTCATGAAAATTTATAGAGACAGTAAAATCACATGGTTGAATACCCCTAACCTCAAAGCACGCGAAATCACAAGTAAAAGAAAAAAATTACACTAAGCTCATACCTCTGCTAAAATGTGACGTTCAATATCTTCAGGATTCGCAGATGTTACGCCCAATGTGCTGAGCAGAAATTTGTCCTCATCTTCCTCCATTGTTGATATATTCAATCACACACTGCTCAAACACAATAATCAAACCATTAATTAACAGAAATTTGTCTCACATTTGCTACAAATAATTCATAGAGAAAATTGATGAATCCTTCAAAAAAATCCCTAATTTACATCGAGAATCCGTTAAAGCTAAATGAATCATAACAAGCTAAAAACAAGCGAATTAACCGATGATTTATTTGTTGCATGAAATCAATCGATCAATCAATGAACCAAATTCAAAGAAATTGATTAAATTAACAAAAAACCTGAAGCGAATTTTTTCTTTAAAACTTAACAATTTTCGATTACCATTACATACCTAATCAACAAAAGAGATTTTTCATGCGAGCTCTAATTTTCTGTTATTTAGATTTTCGCCTACAAAATTTAATCAATATCTTACAATCTAACCCCTAGATTCGCGGCTTCTCTTCATCCTTTTCTCTCATTTTTCAGCTTTTTAATTTTGCTGCTTCTGCTTCTTCTTCTTCTTCTTCTTCTTTGTCTCCTTTCTTCCCCAGCAAGAATAAACGACGCTACTAAATGTCGTCGTTTGACCCAGCCCAACCGCCAAAAATATATCTAGATCCTAGACGTGTTGTCCAATATTCCTCTTAGGTCCCTGTAATTTCCAAAACTATCGGTTTTGATCGTTTTCTTTTTTTTTTATTATTGTTTTGGCTAACTGACTAAAATGATCCAAACATTTTTGAAATTTTAAAATTTTACCTAAAATTTTTAGTTTTAACAATTCTATCATACTTTCTTAAAGTTCAAAATGTCATAGCAGATATTCCTTTAACAGCGCATCTCCTCACATTAGTTAAAATTAATATCATTTTATTTTTTTTATATTTTTAATTAATTTTAATTTAAAATATTGAGAATTTTATATTATTTATATTTTATTGTTTTTTTAGTTTGTTATTTTCAACTTCAAAATTTGATCATAGTGTAATTTTTATAATTTTAAATACAAATTTAAATAACATTTGTACAATAAATAGTATAATATTAACTTCATCAATTATGACTGTATTATTAATTAGGATACATGCAATTAAAATCAATTAAATCATATTAAATAGAATTACAATTAAAAAAAATGAAATTCAGTTAAATTTGCAAAAATTAAAATTTTTATACAAATTATAAAAAATAAAAAATGAATTCCTTTTATTATTACGTCTGTTTTCTTTACTAGTATTTTAATGTTAGGAGAATAAATCAATCACAGTAAAACAATTAACTCAATTTAGTTAAATTTATTAATCAAATTTTAAGAATTGATGAGTATGATCTAATGAATTTCATTTTAACATATACATGCTAAAGTGTAGTTATGTCGTAAAATTTGTATAAACTTTCACTTCTTTTTACCGTATCTATTACGATATACTTACAATAATTTGGTTTAAGTATTTTTTCTTTCAATAATAATTATTAAAGTTAATCATTCTAATTATATCAAACAAGGTGAGACCAATAATAAATATAAATATATTTTTATATATTATTTCAAAAGTATTAAGCTCACTTCATTTTTTAAAGTCGTTTAGAAAAAACTTTGAACATGGTCAAAGTTTTTTTTTTTTTTTTTTTTTTTAATATGGAACATGGTCAAAGTTAAGCCAAGAGATTAGCTTCAAAAATAAATATATAAATCTAACCTCTCTTATTCGGTTAAATTCCACTAAAATTTTATTTTATTTTTCAAAAAAATTTATTTAAAATAAATTTTAAATTCATTTAAACTAAATATATGTTATTAATAAAAAATTATTTATTTATAAAAAATTTCATAAAATTAAAAATAAATTTTATAAAATTTTTCATTTAAATAAAAAATATTTACTTAAATTTACAAATAAATTATATAAAAATTTATAAAACTAGTTTTTTACTCACGTGCGTTGCACATGATTCATATTATTATTAAATATATAATTTAACATTATTATTATTAAATAAGTGTATCTATAATATAAATAATATGAAGTATTAAAAATTTAAAAGCAATAATAAATATACAATAATTAAATAAATAAGAAAATTAACCCTATCCAAAAGAACCATTTTAGCCACAAATCCTTTACTTATTTCCTGCATGTTTTAAAAGAAAAATAATAATACTTAATACATCACTCCTCCAGTAAGATGCCAGCATTAATGTGGGAACACTTGCATATTTGAGTGTGCATATGAGAGGGAAGGACAAACACATAGAAGGGAAAGAGTGGTTCAATGGTGCTTGGAATTAATTAGTTTTTTACCCATTATAGATTCAATGGTGCTTATAATTAATCTAAATTGGTTGTAAAAAAGTATGATCACAATTAACTTAAATTTAATAGTGTAAATATTTATTAATTTAAATATTTTTTTAAATTAACTTATAATTTAATTCTATTCATTCAATAATTGAATTAACTTATTAATGTCACAAAATCATCAATAATTTAATAACATTAATGAAATATTTTATGTAACATCTGTGTCCTTAAACCGGATTAAATTAAGTTAATGATAATTAAGGAATATTTATTTATATTAAATATATATTAATTGGAGTTAATCATTCTCTTTTCGAATGGATGATTAAGGAATTGATTAGATAGTATGAAGTTAATTATATAGTATTAGATTGGAATTGTTAAGAGCTAAATTATTATTGTTGTGGGAAATAATAAGAATAGAATATAAGATATTAAAGATGGAGTTAATTGAATAAAGTTTTGAAGGATGAAATTGGAAAGAAATAAAGGATTAAAGTGTAACAAAAGGAAGTAAATAAGTTAGAAAGAAATAAGAGAAAAGATGAAGGATTGAAGTGGAGAGAAGGGGGAGAATAAAAGAAAAGAAGAAGAAAATAGGAGGGAGAGAAAGAAAAGAAAAGAAAAGAGAAAGAGAAGAAAGAGAAGAAAAAGGAGGAGAAGAAGAAAAAGGAAGAGAAGCTCTGGAGAACAGAAATTTCCGGATCTAACAAGAAAACATAAGGAATCAGCTGGAGAAATAGGTGAGTGACCCGTAAACTTGAATTTTTGTTCAAAATTTATATTTGATTTGAATTTAAATTTAAGTATATGAATTTGATGTTTAAATGCTAAATTTAAACGTAATTGTGATGTATGCATGTCGTAAAAATGTTTAAGAGTGTTGTATATGTCAATTCTGAGCTTTTGAATGTTCAAAAATTGGGAAATTCATGAGATCTGCTGCTGCTGTTGACCCAGAAGGCCAGAGGGCGGCGCCTCCGTAAGTTTGGGCGGCACCTCCGCGATGAAGTCGGCGCCTCTGCACGCGTGGGCGGCGCCTCCGTGAGCGTAGTCGGCGCCTCTGTGCGCGAAGTCGATGCCCTCGCGCAGAGTCTGCACCTCCGCGACCTGAAACGCGTCCAATTTGACTGTTTGCGGTCCCAATTGAATTATAACAATGAACCAAATAATAGATTAATATTTCAGGACATTTGAAATGTCAGAAAACAAGTTTAAATCTTTAAAGTTGGATATATTGATGAACGGTCGAAATTGGATGATTGAGACGCGCAGCGTTGCTTAAGAAGGACCTAACTTTCGGCATCGGATGAGCCACGGGGCCTGTAACATATCAAATTGAAGCTAACTCAAAGAGCTATATGGCCTTTGTTAGGGGAACCCGACGAACCCCATTTTGATGTTCATAGAGATGTAAACACTTTGAGATAGTATTAAAGATTAGCATTTACGTATTGTAATATTATCGTTAAGAGATTTTTTTTATTATCATTAAGTCTTTAATTATATATCTTAATACTATTAGTAGTAGTGAGGGCGTTACATTTTATGATTAAATATTTTAATCATAAAATATTTAAATTAATGAGCATGTTATTTTAAATTATCAATTACTAGATTATTAAGTAATTAATAATCTAATTACAAGGCTATAGTCTGGTGTGACAACTGATATTATAAATTTGTATTCAGCTAGCCGGGCTTAGACAGATTGGAAAAACCTATTTGATTATCAGCAGTCATATATTAGAATAAGGATAACAAAATAGATTTACAAATAGTGAAAAGAAAAGAACTTAATACAACATGTATTAGATTATTGAAAAATTCATCCTTAGACGATTAAAAAATATAAAATAAAAATTTTAAAAAAATCGACCAAATAAAAATTTAGACAATATAAAAAAATAAACTAAAAAAAACTTCAAACTTATGCGCATGATCGATCTTCAATTCTTCTCGATATTTGTTTTTTTCTTTGATTGTAGATCTGACTCATTATTTTCATTTTTTATCAATGGCTATTGCTTCATTCTCAATTTTCAATTCAATTTCTTCAGCAATTATTTGCCTTCTTGTTCGATCAGTTTCAGTTCCTTTACCCATGTTCACAACAAAAACATATTGTTTTCCTTGACGTAAAGTCAATTTTCTATAAAACTTACTATTTTCTTTTGGCACCTGAAAATCACATACATGTAATAAGAATAAACAACATAATCAATAATATAATATATTTATGTCAAATGAAAATTTAACAAATAATTGGATACATCTGTTACATATTTGATATATTTCGTTGGTGAACATTCAATTAAAACTTCAGACTTATCAAATAATGTCACATAAGCTTGTTCAATACCATCAGACATACAAAACTTCAACATGCACCTATAATTTTAAAGGCAAATATATGTAAGTTAAAACTTGTTTAATTCAAAATATAAATTAAATAAGAATAAAATAAGAGGTAAAATCATACCTTGGTGTAAATTCGACGTCTGTCTCATTAAACTTAAAGCATGTTGCTTTATCATCCATACAAAATACTATTTTGTTGCACTGTTTATATGAGTTGTACCATGGCTCTTCTTTATTTTCTATTATCATTATAATAACATCTCTCTTTTTTATTACACCTTTTTATTTGAAGATGTTAACTGAAGCTTTCATATGAACCACTATGCCCAAAATATCTAAAAAAAATTATATTGTCCATATGTTACATCATATATTCATATAAATAATAAAAAAATAATAAAAATAAAAATATATATCATTACCTAACAATTTTAAATCATTAATACAATTACAAATATTAGAGAAATAAGAAAAATTATAAGAAACAACTTCATTTGAAATTGTAGTTTCACTTTCTCTGCTAATAGTAAAATGAGTTAAAGTCAATTCAATATTTTCGTTTACATTTGTATATAAACGAGAAATACGTTTGACAATACTGTTACTAACAATGTAAGTTTTTCCTTTCTCAAAAACATTCTTAAATTTCTCAATAGCATTATTAAACATTGCAGCCTGCAATTTTTTTTCCTGTATATAAATAATTTTGAAAACTGTTTGTAACGTACACCATTCTGGAAGTACTGTTCGTGCATAGTGATTTACATGACATATAGCATAGAGTTATTAGTTGCATGTTTGAAGCATATGTATTTTAGAGTATTAAGGGTATTATTGTAAGAGGAGTTTGGACCTAGATGTCAAAAATAGAAGTTGTGGATTTTTGGGGTAATTATCCTAGTGTACTAAGGGTGTGTAGAGAGAGTTTTGATATTTGTATATATATAATAATATATTATTTTGTTAAGA
>CATIWO010366674.1:0-24094 GCA_949673435.1 Macaranga tanarius | reverse complement strand
AGTTTGGCACCTCTACTTGCAGATTTTTGTCAGTTAAACACCTCTTACGTGTCACTTGCTGATTCGCTAATGTGATAACAATGGTTTAAAAGTTACATTTTAGGCAAGTTCAGGTGTTAAAATGGCAAAAGCGTAAGTTGAGGTGACAAAAACTGGCAAGTTCAGGGGCCTGGATATGTATTAAGCCATAATTAAATAAAAATAAAAATAAAATAAAAATATTACATAAAATAAGCAAGCCAAAAATAAATAATTATCAAATAAAAATAAATAAATAAATAAAATAGAAACAAATATATAAAAATTAAAATATCAAATAAATAAAATTTAAGAGGAAAAAATTAAAAATTAAAAATAAAAAATAAAAAAAGAGGGTGGACGTGCATGGCAAAGTGCCATGCACGTGCCCAAAAAAAAAATATCATAGAGGCGCCGCCTCTGAGACAAATGAGGCGATGACTTATTATTTAAATTTTAATAGGGGCGGCGCCTCACTATTTCAACAGTCAAAAAAATTAAAATTCAGAGGCGACGCTCCTTTTATTAGCAAAGGTGGCACCTCTACGAAGAGGCGTCGCCTCTGCAACTTTTGGTGTAGAAACAATTAAAAATTGAAAATAAAAAAGTGAAGAATTTACTGAAAATAATTTGGTCCTCAAAGTCTAATTTTGAACCACACAACAGGACGGATTCTGGCCTCTAACTCCTCTCCAATTGAATTTCTTTCTCTAGTTTTTCTCTCTTTTTTCTGCTAGATTTTTTTCCTTCCGTCCCCCTTTTTCTGTTCCAAAATTCCCCCATTTATATAAGTTTTTAGCCTCCTAAATCCACTTTAATCTCCCTTTCTCTTCCAGTTCCTCTCCCATGAACATAGGAGAGGAGTTACAGAATGTGAGATTTCTCACGTTCTGTAATTAATAGCATTTAATCTTTTTTCTTTTAACCAGTAGAGGTGTCGCCTCTGTGTTATGGCCTATGGGCCTTTTGGGCTTGGTTCAACTGGGCTTTGAGCTATTTAGGCTCTGATGGGTTTTGGGCTAAGTGTATTTGGGTTTCTCTCAAGTAGACTATTTGGACTTCCTTCAGATGGGCCAGAATTCAATTTTTGCTGAGTTGGGTTTAATTTCTCAATTTCTTCATTGGGGATTTAATTTCTCAATTTTTTCATTGGGCTTTTGCCTCACGGGCCGGATCAGACTATGTGTCACAGTTTGCCCCCTATATTTTCAAAAATCAAAATGCAAGCAATGTAATGAGATTTATAAAAAAGCACATGCAAACATTGTAATGATTCATGAAAAAGTACAAGTATAAACAACGAAGAAAGATTCCAATCTTTGAAGTAAGATGCATCAGAAAAGATTGTAATTTTCAAAGCTGGGTATCAGAAAAGGGTTTTTATTTAGTTATGTCAACCTTGATGTTCAAATCAAGAAGTTAGAGACTTGCTGCTAAGGTTTTCGTTCATCATCCTCGGAGTTAACTATCCGAGAAGACATCCTAAACCATCTCCGTCAGCCTTGATGTTCAAAATCAAGAGGATATGATTTGGAAAATAACTTCAAACCATTTACCTTGATGTTCAAAATTAAGAGGTTTTATTTTAAAAAAACACTTCAAGCTGTCAGCCTTGATGTACAAATCAAGAGATTTTTTCAATCATAGAAAATAGTAATTATCTTTTCAAGATAAAAACTTTATAACCACTTCGGGTGTCAAGTGAGAGCAAATAAAATGAGCCATATAACCACCTCGGGCGTTAGACGAGATCAAATAAAATAAGCCTTATATTCACTTTGGGCGTCAAATGAAAACGGATGAAATGAGTTGTATAGCCACTTCGGGCATTAGACAAAAACAGATGAATGAGCTGTATAGCTACTTCAGGCGTTTAGGCAAAAAATAAGTAAAATGAGTCGTATAGCCACTTCGAGCGTCATGCGAAAAGTATTATCCAAAAAGAACTTTATAAAGTAGTTGTCAACCTTTGTAAAACATATTTTACAAATAACTGAGCTGATGCATATATAATTTTAACAAATATAACTTCGTGTGATGCATGTATGCATGAGATTCAAAATTAAGTTTTGCAAAATGATTGATTAGCCAAATGCCTCCTATATTTAGAGTTGATCTTTGGGACTAATTTTACCTTTTATTATAGAATCCAAATTGAAAAATTGAGTCCATCTCAGACTTCTTTTAAGACCAGGGTTATTGGAAACAAAAATTGAGACCCTCCATGGTTAGATTGGGATGATAATAACAACAAGTGCCTTTTGGCTTGATTGTGTTCTAAGAATGCTTGACTTTTGTAAGATTTTCAAAGAGACACTCCATTTGCCCCCCAATAAAATTCTACGGTCCTTAAACTCATGGAGTTTCCCCCAAGCAAGATTTTGTTGCTCTTAAAGCTCATATGATTGCCCCCAGTTTAAAATTGCAACCAATTTTATTTTATATTCTATTTTTTTATCTAGGCTACCCTCTTTTGAGAGTTTTTGAACCTAGCTGGGTCTTTCATTTATTTTTTTTATTTTTTATTTTTTATTTTCCCTCTTTTACCTAGGCCACCCTCTTTTTGAGAGTTTTCAAACCTAGCTGGGTGGTTGCTAAATCAAGCTAATGATTAACCACTGTTTTTGCCATGCTGGTTTGTCTAATGTCCATGCTGCCATAATATGCTCGCTACTCCCTGCTTGATGCTTATGTTGCTGATTTTCTAATGTCCGTGTTGCCACTTTTAATTGCTAATGATTTAAAAAATCACATCTGACATTTCGTGTATTAATATCATGTCAATCATTCTCAACTTATATGATCATGCATTTGTTACAATTGTGCAAGCTACATTATACCTATTATTGACCAGCCTCTTACAGGTTTTTTGGTCAACTATTATTTTTAGCTCACAATTGACAAAGATTTTTATTTCGAGGTTGATGAAGATGGGTGTTAGAAGGGAAATTTTCAATGGTTATATGGGGATTGACTTTTTCAAAAATGAGTGGCATGGTGGTATGAATAGAGATTTCTTCTCTTTTTTATCTCTCCTCCTTCCTCTTCCCTTTTTTCTTTTCTTTCTTTTCTTTCCTTTCCTTTTTCTTTTTTCTTTTCTTTTCATCTTTTTCATTTCCTTTTTTCTTTTTTAATTTTCTCTTTTTGAAAGGGTTAATTTATTTTATGCAGAGGAGAGGCTGAAGTTTGTGATGCCCAAAGAAAAATCAAAATTCGATCCTGACATTTAGCCATTTTTATTTGATAGGGTTTTTCTTTCTTTTCCCTCTCTCATTCAAGCATAATATAGTATGCAAAATCATAAAAAATTTGGAATCACATAAATCATGCAATCTGACATTCATTAATACAAAAAGATAGAAAACTTACAGTAAAATATTATTCTGATTTATTACAGCTATAGGAGACAGCTACAGTCATTCATAAATGTCCAACTTCAAGTCAGCTTCAATTTCCACTCCAAAGCGGTACAATTCTTCAAAGTTTCTTATTCCTATATTCTTTAACTTATCAGCAATAGGTGGAATGCAGAATTCTGCAGCTATAAGCAGTTGATCTAATTCTGTAGGTCTACGCTTCATTTGGGCTAGTTTTTCTCTCCGTTTAGTTAGGAAGCCTATGAAGGATTCTTTAGGTCCTTTCTTTATATTATGCAATTCTTGAAGTGTAATCTCAAATTGAGAATTCAATCTATATTGCTTTACGAAGGCTGAACAAAGCTCCTTCCAGCTCTGTTGAACATGTACATCCAGGGTGTAGTACCACTTAATAGCAGCTCCTGTTAATAACATCCGAAACTGCTTAATGATTTATGCTTTAGCCAGTCTAGTGGGCTTCATGAATGTGACATATTATTGAAGATGAAGGTGAGGATCATCTGTCCCATCATACTTCTTGATGTTTAGGAACTTGAACTTCGGGGTCAGTGGTTCCTCTTCCTCCAGATCCATATCAGCGAAGCTATGGTTTAGCCTATGCTTTTTTATTGTAACTTGTAGTTGATTCATCTGCTTTTTCATATCTTTCATCCATTTAGGTTTAGCTGAATCCTCTACTACTTTCATTTTATCTTTGAGCAATTCATCGACTATGGTTTTGATTTTAGAATCTTCTTCATCCATGGGCCTCTTTCCGAACATCTCAGTAATCATTTTTATGTATATTTGTCGCACCTCATCCCTAAACTCCTTAGTAGGTTAAATTACCCTTGACTTGCTTCCAAATAAAAGAGACTTTCGACTGTAAACAGATAAATTTAAAAATGAAAATGAGTGACATGTATGCATGAAATATAAATGATTTTTTGAATTTTTTCAGATTTTCAAAGAGTTTACAAAATAAACACACAAATAGCAAACACACGCAGGTCTCAATAACGATGCCTTCCAACCTTATTCTTCCCACACACGTGTTCAAGGTGAGTCTCTTGTCCTAGAATTTTTAGTCTGAATTTTAATTATCATCGGGAGACAATAAAACCGATGTTCATGCAAATCTCTCGAGACGTTTCAAATATCTCATTAATAAAAACAAGGCCCAACATAGCGAGCTATAGTAGAAGGACAAAGCCAAATCTAAAATGGTCCATTATTATTGGGCTTAGGCTCTATGAATGAGACTATTATATGGCATCAGAACACATACATTGGTAATACTTAAAGATAGTTGCTAGGGCACTACATGAGCTGAGTCTCGAGTAAGTTCAAAGGCTCTCATAGCTTCATACTCTCTTTCCGTCTCCCCACTCAAGGGTCCAAATGACGTACTCAATCATATTCCACTGTGAGTGATAATAATTATATACCCCACTGCCAGGTTTGAGTGAAACACAGACAACAAAAAAATAACTATCATCGAGTTGTCGGGAATGTGTGCACAGTATGTGAAAAATGGTGTAATGAATGCAGAAGGAATAATTAAATAATAAAAAATAATAAAATACAAAACCCTGGAATTAGCTTCTCTATCCCTAGTGGAGTCACCACTGTAGGCGGCGAGTTTAAGTGCGTGTCCAAGTTTTCGGCAACCATGGCACTGTGCGGACTCAAAGCCCACTAGGAATATAACTTTGGGCCTTTTGATGGGCTTCGGTTGGAGATGGTAGTCACCACCTGGGTAACATCCAGGACACTTTTACAACAACTGGATTCCACGGAAGAAGCCCAGCAGCCGTCCTTAAAGATTGAGTCCGAAAACTGTGTATGGGCTTTTAAACGGCCCATCCGACCTTACGATCGGCCTTCGTTTGTATTCTATATTTTATTATTTTTAATTATTTAGTTATTCCTTTAATTACATAAAATTGGCTGTTTAATCCAAATAATTTTTAAATTTGTTAATTTAGTCCATTTACATACAATTTGGTCCTTGAATCACCACATTTATCCACATACACCATTCAAAACAATCCAAAACAAAATAATAATTACAACAACAACAAAAAAATTTAAAATCACACACAAAGAAAGAAGGGAGGAGAAAAGATTACAACCCTTTTTATGCAGCATAAATAAATAAATAAAAATAAACCATGACTTAAATAGACTGAAACTAAGATTAAATTTAGTAACCTATGGGCTACCAAGTCCATATGTCTACCAAAAAAATTATTAATCAGTCCGTTAAAAAAATACCTACAAAAAAAAATAAAAGTCAGTACACGATACAAATAATCAATAATTAAATTCTAACTAGATGCATATTAATTACAAAAACTAAAGTTGAATCTAAAATTAATTAAAATATTTTACAATGTCAAATAACCTAATTTTATTAAATTGACTATATAAAAAATAATTAATTTAATTCATGCATGCCTAGTTAATGTAATCACCATTAATTAATAATTAAATAAAAACAAAAATAAAATAAAAATATTACACAAATTAAGCAAGCCAAAAATAAATAATTATCAAATAAATAAATAAAGTAGAAACAAATAAATAAAAATTAAAATATCAAATAAATAAAAATGAAGAGAAAAAATAAAAATAAAAAGGGGGTCGGACGTGCATGGCAAAGTGCCATGCATGCTTTGCCATGAACGTGCCCAAAAAAAATGTCATAGAGGCGCCGCCTTTGGGACAAATGAGGCGGCGCCTCATTATTTAAATTTGAATAGGGGTGGCGCCTCACTATTTCAACGGTCAAAAAATTTAAAATTCAGAGGCAACGCCCCTTTTATTAGCAGAGGCGGCGCCTCTACGAAGAGGTGTCGCCTCTGCAACTTCTGGTGCATAAATAATTAAAAATTAAAAATAAAAAAATGAAGAATTTACTGAAAATAATTCGACCCTCAGAGTCTGATTCTGAACCATATAACAGCATGGATTCTGGCCTCTAACTCCCTCAAATTGAATTTCTTTCTTTAGTTTTTCTGTTTTTTTTCTACAAGATTTTTTTTCCTTCTGTCCCCCTTTTTCTATCCCAAAATTCCCCCATTTATATAAGTTTTTAGCCTCATAAATCCACTTTAATCTCCCTCTCTCTTCTACTTCCTCTTCCATGAACGTGGAAAATTCCACGTTCTGTAATTAATGGCATTTAATCTTTTTTTTTAACCAGTAGAGGCGTCGCCTCTATGTTCTGGCCTATGGGCCTTTTGGGTTATGCAGGCCATTTGGACTTAGTTCAATTGGGCTTTGAGCTATTTGGGCTCTGATGGGTTTTAGGCCATATTTTGGGCTAAGTGTATTTGGATTTCTCTCAAGTGGGCTATTTGGGCTTCCCTCAGATGGGCCAGAATCCAATTTTTGCTGAGTTAGGTTTAATTTCTCAATTTCATCATTGGGTTTTGCCTCACGGCCGGGCCAGACTATGTATCCACAACAAGTCTCTCTCTTTGTCAAAACATCTGAAATAATGAATCATCACATTTTTATTTATTTACACATCATAAATTCAGCTACTATATTGTTCTTAATAAAAGTTTTTAATTCAATATAAGTAAAAGGTTTATTTATAATAAGCCATGTTACAAAGGTAGATGTTGTTAGGTCATCTATATAAGGGTCATTTCTTTTAATTTTCTTGTTAATATTTTTGCTTTTTAGAAGTTTTTTTTTTTGCATTGATTGGAACAATAAATTGATAATATATTACATTATATGATTTATTGAAAACAAAAGAAGCAACGTTATAAAAATGATGAAACTCATTACACTGCTTTGGATGACCTAAATGTCTAAATATAAATTTTTCACCTAAATGTTTAATTTAACATTAAATTTTTCTCTTTTATATTTGGGGAAAGAATAGAGGCAGAAATCAAACTCATAATTTTTAATTTGTCTTGAAAACTTTTTTTACTATTAGATTAGGGATGAGCATTCAGTCAGTTTTCTCAAAACTAAATTGAATTATGTTAAAGTTTGTGACATGAATATATTTAAAATTTTAACAGATTCATAGTGTGACATCTTTTATGACAAATAAATTTATAGATTTTTTCGGGAATCTGTGATGGAGCGAAAACTCTATTTAAAGGCCACATGGCTGTATCCCACATTACATAGTCGTGTAAATGACTGTGTTGAAGTATAAATTTTTATCCTGAAAGGAACATGGCTTGAGGCATATCTATGTCTCCAACTGTGTTCAGATACTGTTTCCATTTCAAAGGTGAATACTAGCAAGAACATATTCGTGTTCCACATGCGAGCTAGCAAACAAGTCGAAACATGACTATATAATGCGCAATAGATGTGTCTTTTTTTTTTATTTGGAATATTTTCTCTTATTTTTCTCCATTTTGGGTTATATATATAATCACACCAAATAAAGGCTGGTTAAGGTTTTATTCAGTAGCTGCCCTGATACTCTTGTATGCTCTTTTTGACAATAATGAATTCTCTACTCCTCTGTCCATGGTTTTTACCCACATTGTAATTTTTCACATAAATCTTTATATCTATTATTTACTTCTTTTATTTACCATTGTTCTTTTATGTTTGTTTCACCGCACACTTCCGCAAAAGATTGGTATTGGGGCTAAAATTTTCTTAATTCCTTTGATCTTGACTTTTTTTAGTTTGACTGATGGCTTTTGTGAAGTACGATAATCCTCTTTTGGATCATAGCATGAGTTTTTGTTTTGGCAAACTCAAATATGCATTGTTCTTGCATAGATGGGTTTGGATGATGTTATTTTGAGGATTGATTACATGCGCTCATCATGGTCTATTGAAAAAAGATTGTATAAAGATCTTGAGGCCCTAATTTAAATACATCTGCATTTATTGAATGGAATTTTATAAGACATTATGAAAGAGAAGCCTACTACTTCCTTATGGATAAAGTTGGAACAATTATGTATGAAGAAAACCCTCACCAATAAAATGTATTTAAAGTAGCACTTATACTCTTATCATATGAATAAAGGTATGTCCATTGAGGACATTTAATTATTTTTAAAGAGGTTGTCTTTGATTTAGAGAACATGAAGCTTAAGGTTAAGAATGAAGATTTAGCTTTGATTCTACTGTGTTTGTTATTTCCTTATTTTATGACTTTTGTCAATACCCTTATTGACCATTTGCTTAATCAATCTCTAATCAACATTGATTTTAAGTTTAACAATCAATTTTGAACTTTTAATTTGTGTGTTTAAGTGTATATTTAAGTTAGAATCAAAACTACACTTAATGAGTGATGTATGAAAGTGAGTTTAAGTGGGTTGAAGGAGGCAGGTTCTCTTTATAACCGTGAAGAGGATCTCACGACTATGAGCAAGCTAGTCATAATCCAAATAAAAAAGATTCAAGTAGAGTTTTAAGACATAATTCCTCACGATCTTTCCTTATAACCATAAGTATCCTTACGAGCACCCAATGACTTTTTCTAATGAGTAGATCAAACTTCAGCGGCTAGTTTGTTAAAGGTCATGACCATGAGCATTCTCCTCATGATTGTGAGCACTCCTTTATTTAAAAAAATTTGAAAATTACATTTAATAAAGAAGAAAATGAATGAAGCTATGTGTTAGCATTCTTAATAACTAGTTTTCATCTCTATACTATATATAATTTTTGAATATCACATTTAAAAGATAAGATAAATGGTTGAAAGAATTAATTATGCTCTTAAAAGCTTTATATTTTTTATTTCTCAAATTCTCTATTAAACTTTATAAGAAAACTCTTATTAAGTTTGTGTATACAACTCTTATGAGAGCCGGGTTGTGTGACAGTTTATAGGATTTCCTTTTCTACACTTTTTTTGGATTTAAAAAAAGGGATAATAGGAATCTAGATTAACTAAAATTGAAGTGTGAGTCTTAAAAATACTTAGGTAGATAGGATTAAAAGTACGTCTTTGTTCAAAACTCTTGATTATTTTAAAGATTAGTGTTGAACCTTAAAAAATACTTGTAAAAGTTAGTGTTGAGCCTTAAAACACACTTGTTATAAAGGTTAGTGTTGAGCCTTAAAAACACTTAATAGATTGGAATTGCAAAATCCTAACTTGGGGATAAGTTAGGTAGAGGAGTAGGATTATTGAGAATGCAAACCTTTATAAATAATTGTGTCTTGTGCTCTTTTATATTCAATTTAATCCCCTTTTCAATTTCTTTTTAATTTATTATCATTTCCTTAATCAATCTAAAATTCTATTCATCCTCCTCTAAGGCTTTTCAATTGGTATCAACACTTGGGTATTAAGTACTTCATTGTTAGAATTCAAAATCATGAGGAGTAAATATCTTAGTTTCCAGACTCTTATACCCTTCTTTAATGGGAGTGATTATCCTCATTAGAAGCATAGAATGAAGCTCTATCCAAGTAGTGATCCTATAAGACAATGGAATATAATTCTTGATGGGTGAAATCCTTCTATAAAGAGGGTGGAAAATGTTGGAGTTCCAAAGATAAAAAAAGATATTCATAAGAAAAAAAAGAAGAAAATTATATAAACAAGAAGGCCATGATTATTCTCATTGCTTTAATCTCAAGAGAAGGAGGCAAAGTGCAATATTATATCTCGGTAAATTGGATTTAGGAGACTTTAGAGCATCACTATGAAGGCAATATTTAAGTGAGATATAAGAAAGTGCAACTCCATGTCTATGAGTATTAGTTGTTCAATATGAAACCCAATGAGTCCATCACCAAAATGACTGATTGGTTAAATGCTCTTTTGACCGCATTGAGGAATTGGGTAAATATTGTTCAAAAGCGGAGGTCAACACCAAAATTTTAAGGGTACTACTTAAGAAGAATTGGAAATCAAGAGTAATCTCTATTAAAGAAGCTCATGATCTTTCCAAACTCTCAACTGATAACCTCATCAGTAAGCTTCTCACTAATGAGCTTACCTGTAACATCCTACCCTGGAATTAACTAGTTTATAGATAGATTTATGGATTCAAAAGCCTTAAAAATAAGTTTAAGGGTTGTTTTGGTGCCTAAGGATATCATAGGGGTCTAAATGGATATTTTTATTTTGAAAAAAAAAAGAAAAGAGCATTGTAGCTCTTCTCCTTCCCCACGTTTCTTTTTCATATCACCATTTTTATTTTCTTTCTTTCTTCTCATTTTTCTTCTTTTTTTTTCATTTTCTTCTATCTTATCCTTTAACTTTCAATCTTCAATTTAAAAACAACAAATTCAGAGTTCATTTAGCCAATTCAAGATTTGTAATATAGAAATTTTTGGTAAGTTTAAATATATGGACTTTCAAGCTTTGAACTATTAAAAATTTGATGTTTTGGATTGAATTTTGAGTTTTAATGCATCGGTATATCAAAATCGGACCCTTATGATGTTTAGAATGGTGTTTGGGTTTGTATTGGGTTGATTTTTAGTGTTTTTGGCCAAAAATCTAGATGTTCTACATTTTTGGGATGATCAGGCGATGCCTCAGCACTGAAAAGGCACCTCAGTGCTGTAGAGGCGGTGCCTCAGTACTGAGAAGGCACCTCAGTGCTGTAGAGGTGATGACCCAGCACTGAAGAGGCACCTAAGTGCACTGGAGAGGCACCTCAATGACCTTTTTAGGTCCCAAAACCCTAATTGAAGTTGTTTCAGACTATTTTTTGGGTCCTATAACATATCTTTTAGCCGTAGATTGATTAAGTTGAGTAGAATTGAGATGTAAGCTTGTGATCTTATGATTTTACTTCTGGATGTTAGGAGCAATGTTAACTCTAGCTGTAGAATATAGGCCAGAGCTAGATAGTAGTTCTTGCTTCAGCAAGCTTAAGTGAGCGGTTATATGTATATAAAAATGAGTTTTGAAACTAAGTACATATAAGTTTATGTATATAAAGTTATTAAAAAGGTTTTCTATGATTTAATTATTGATGTTTCTTTATAAATAGGATTTTATCAAGTATCAATTTACAAAACATGGTTTTACAAATTACTTAGTTTTTATATCAGAAAATTGGGAACATATGACATATAATTATTGTTGAGATAGCAAAAGTAATTTAAAGCAAATATATGTTTAATATTTTTTAATAATATACAAGTATCAGCTTTATAATTTAGCAAGTATGTTTTATCAGCTTTATGATTTAGTAAGTATGTTTTATCAGCTTTATGATTTAGCAAGTATGTTTTATCAGCTTTATGATTCAACAAGTATATTTTCTTAGCAGTTTGATATATGTGAATGTTTTGGTTTATGGATAAAATCTATACACTCGTATCATGTACCCTTTAGATTGCACCATGATGACTGGTGTTTTATCTCAGCAGTATTATTATGTATATGATTATATCAATAATATTATCTAGCAACTGTCTTGGGGACAATGCTTGGTTGTACATATAGCCTTGGGGGCATACAACCAGGCGGTTTAGCTCTGCGCATGCGTATGACCAATAATATATATACACATGGGCTGTCAATGTCATCATTGCACCTATTGTGTCAGCAATTTAGCAAAATCTTTTAGTTACATGTTAATGAGTGTATGGGGTAGCATATTTACTTTTATGAATGTTATTTCTCAGACTTATCTCAGATTTTATTAGCAACTGTATAGCTAATGTATATTATTATTTCAGCTAGCAACAAATCAGATTATGCATATGTATTATACTATGTTATTTCAACAATTTAATGATCATTTTCAAGGCAGTTATATTTATATTTTTAAAGTTATTTTAGCAAATAGCTACTGTTCCCATGTTACTTTCTTGTACTTTATTATTAGTCCACTCACTGAGTATTTTTATACTCACCACTCTTATTTTAAAATGTTTTCAGATTCAGTGGAGAATCAGCAGTAACCTATAGGACATATGTTGGGTTATCCACTTAGTGTCTAGAAGAGGTTGTGCCAATCAGCGAAAATCTATTTATTATATTTTATCTTTAAGATTGACTTGTTATAGAGTTCATGATATTTTACTAATTGGGGAATTAACGATGTTTAGTAAGACTCAATGATGTATAATAATAGTTTTAGCTTCAGTTTATTTTAAGTTATTTGTAAGATAAGTATGATATATTTCCAATTCCAGCAGTAGCACCATCATAGCATAGCATGTTGTGCCTGCTCACCAGTGTAGCAGAGCGGGTGTGACATTACCTTTGCCTTAAGGAAAAAGAAAAATAAGCAAAAAAGGAGAAGCAAAAGAGCATAGTCCTCAAAGCCTCTCAAGACTCAAGTGATGAATAAAATCTTAAAAACTCAAATGAAAATGATAAGGAACTAGCAATCCTCACAAGGGAATTCAAGAATTTCTTAATAAAGAAGAATTCGACCATGTACAAAGAATTAAGGAAAGATGACTCTAAGAAAGCAAAGGAAGTCATATGCTATGAGGGTAAGAGAACCGATCACATTCGAGATGAATGTCTAAGCCTACCCTATAAAGAAGAAGAAGAAACACTTCAAGCATCCGAAGAAAACTAAGAGGAAGCCAAAAACTAAGAAGAAGCATCCGAAGCAGATGGGCTTCCCTATTTCCTGGGCTCTGCTCGTTCGTCTACCAGTAACCAAAGTCACCGTCAGTTCCCGCAAGCAAGCCTTTCTTTTTTTTTTATTATGTCTTTCTTTCTGAAGGGCTTGCGCTTCTGGCACTGACATCTAATTGAGTAGCGAGTTAAGCAGTGGGTTCCAAACCTGGTATACCGCTAGGAAAGAGAGCCCAGAGAGAGCCTTGACAGGGGCTGGACCCTTCCATCGGAATGGATCAAATCTAGAGGAAATATTCTTTCTTTGTTATGTTGTTCCATAAATTCAACATCTTAGCCTTGTTGGCAGCTAGCTCCAGCAATAATTCAAAAATATAAATTCTTAGCCCATGGATTCTCCAATAGCGAATCCTCTAGTGACATATCCCTTTTTTTTATTACTTTGAATCTCTTTCCATTCCAGTCATCAAAAACATAGCCCAGCCCAATAGGGACAGCACACCCCCCACTTCAAGCGCACCTCTGTATCAACTGAATCACTCTAACGGTCTAGTCGGTGGAACCGGTGAACCACGCGAGCTGGTTAGATACGTCAAATTACCATCCCATTTAGGTTTACCAAGAGGCAGCAAGCAACTAGAACTATTACTCACTACATTAAAAAATTTCCATTAATGAAAGATGTAAATCCATTGGAAAAAAAATATACGTATGTCGGATGAAATGGTGGTTGTTGCTATCTTCTCCAATAACAAATCATTGGTAGGTCAGAATTTAGGTTGATTCTCAGTCCTTCCGTTTTCTCGCTTCTTTGGTTCCATGGGACATTTCTCTAGAGCCTCCCCCTCCCCATCCTTACTCGTCTTTTGAAAGCCGTCATCCTGGATTTTTTTTCGTATCTCCCAGAACCAAAAAAGTAAGCGTGTACGCCGTAGTCACTGGCCTTTAACGCGCTATATTGTGGGCTGCGTCCCTACTTCTGGTGAAGCTGATGATAAGAGGAAGAAGAGCAACCTCTTGCATTCAGGCTTTTGTAGGTGAGAACAATGTACACTAAATCGCCCGAAAGGAAAGCTAAGATAGTATGACAATTGAAGACCAAGCCAAAGCTAAGATAACCAACCCTTGATTAACTGTAAGAAAAAGGAGCAAAACATCTTTCTATTTCTTTGTATTTTTTCATGTATAGATTTACAATGAAAGGCCAATGGCCGGATGTCAAAGAAAAAAGAGAATGAAAATAAGATTCTATGTAAGGCTGGCTTCGTCGATAGAAACGAAAGGGTCTGAATGACTCCTTCAAATTTGAGATGGATGAAGAGCAACAAAGAGTAGCCAACCTTTGGCTCATGGCCATGGTAGACAAAAATAAAGTAACCCTCTTTTTTATTTCTTTTTGTGATGATTTTGAGTTTGAATATGATAACGATGATGATGAACTTGATGATGAGAATTCCATAATAGGCAAATTAGCTCTAAAATGTCAAAACTTGCTTTCAAAGAAAATGTTTTATAAAAAGGAGCTTTCAAAATAACTAAACATTTTGAGGTTTTAAAGGAACAATTTTCAAAGATTAATTCCTCAAATAAAAAATTATCTTTTAATTTAAAAGATACTCTTTCTTTATAGAATGATTTTGATAAAGTTGAAAGGAAAATGAATTGCTTTTTAAAGAAATTTTAAAGCTAAAAAGTACCATCTCCAATTTTCAAAAGGGAAATGGTAGCCTTAACAATCTCTTAGATTATTAAAGAACTCCAAGTTTGAAATTTGGACTTGAATACTTAAATGAAGCCTCTTCATCATCAAGTCCTACTAAATTTATCAAGACTTCACTACCCATATCTTTTATTCCTAGTGAAAGCATTAAAACTCAAGATTGTAAGACTAAAGTGTCTAAGAATCTAGATGTCTAGGCAAAGCCACTTAAGGCTAATGCCCCTAAGGCTCAAAGTTTAAAGCCAAGGCTAAGAAACCTCAACCACATTATGCATTTATGTACAATAAGACACATACACATATGAACACTAGTGTTGATGTCAGCACATTGACTCGGCAATAATTTGTTTGTTGTTCGTTTTCCTTATTATGGGAAAAATGAAGGAACAATAAGGGGAATACTGGAAGAGCACTAAGGGATGGCAGAGTAACACTTATAGTCCTAGAACCCAGCTAAAAGAAAAATAGAGTCACCATTCGGTATCACCTGAGAAGTTATCCATTTAGGGACTAGGCAAACTCGATCCCTCACTTAGAACTAAATTCGCCCATGGATAAAGCAATTGGGTTCAAATGTGATGTTAATAAAATCAGACTCAAATAACATGAGGCATCTCCATACCATCTAGATGCTAAATATTGCTGACCTTACTATAACTCCCAACAAGACCCTTAAATAATTTGTACTTAAGAACCTTAATTATAAAGAATTAAAGGTTATTTAATATAAACCTAAGATCAACTATATCAATTTTAAACTTAGATTAAACTATGTTTGAATGTACCAAGTCTTCACTTGATAAATTCACTAAGTTCTTTTAAGAACAAAAGAGAGAAATCAATTCCTCACAAAGAAATTTGAATGTTAATAATATCTTATAATGAATCACATTTTTGGTGGCCTTTTTATAGGCATTACAAAGTTTGGAGTGAAAGCTAAATAATATTAATCCTATTATGACAAGGAAATCTTAATAGGTTAATCCTTGACTTATTAAAACTTCTAGAATCCTAATTAACACTCCTAAATAAGAAAAATAACTAAAAGAAATCTTGTAGAAACTAGGAAACACTAATCTCCACACTTATTACAAATTAGGAATAATTGCTAGATAATGACAAGTAAGTGAAAACTATGACAACTAAGTAAAATAGGAAGATTTGTAAACTTTAACCAAGTCTTCAAATACTCCTTTTTAAAAGCATAAAACGTCACTCTCCACTTACTTAAGACTCATTTGCATGAAAACCTTCTAGAAAGATTCTTAGTATTTTGTAGATTTTCTTAACAGCTTGTAGAACCTTCAAAAATGCACTTTAAGCAAATTAAATGAAACTTGATCAACTTAAAGAGTTTGACATGAACTCTTCATTTTGAAGATCAGAATATGAAATTAAGTGAAACTTGCTCCACTTAAAGAGTTTGATATGAATTAGCAATGTATGCTACTATAGAAAGCTTTATCTCAATCACATGCCTAAGGATTATTTTTAGACTAACCAACCTAGACCAATTAAGGTTTGTATTCAAAAAGTTGTTTGATACTTGCCTAGAAGTAAGAATTTGAAATTTGCAAAATTATTTGTTTAATAGGGTGCAAATTATTAATAAACTTATGAAATCAATTTATTTAGTTTATTAATAAATATGAAAACATTAAAATGTCCAAAGAGAACTTAGTGTATTTGCATGATCAATATTATTAACAAAAATTACATATTCTTAACAAAAATAGCCATTGTTCTTATTATGTTTTCATGCATTTTTCACATGTCTTTTATTTTGAGCACTCTTTGGACTATATTCCTTGTTATATTATTCTTTCCTAATATCCTTATTAGATACATTATGTATGCTATGATTTATATTCTTATTTTTGTTATATGTTATATAATTATCTATGATACCAATTATATTTGTTTATGTGTCTCCTTTAACTCATTTCTTTTTCACTTTGACAAAGTAAGAGAAATTGAGTATGTGAATGATAATGATTAATGCTCATGCTTATCATTGGTTAGTACATATATAAAAACCTAAATGAGTTATGATAAAAGCTCACCTAAACATATATCTAAATATATATTGAGGAGGAGCATTCTAAACAAATGCACATACATGCACTTAATGAATTTTTTTCATTACCATTCAAAATTATTTGTCAAAGTTAAAAAAGGAGCAGATTATTGACCGTTTACATGATCAATCTCTAATCAACCTTAATTTTGAATTTAACAATTAATTTTGAACTTTTAATTTGTGTATTTCAATGTTTATTTGAGTTAGGATGAAAACTAGACTCCATAGACAATGTATGAAAGTGAGTTCTAGTAGGCTAAAGAAGGCAAATTCTCCTCATGATCCTCTTTATGATCTTGTAATGGACCTTATGACTATAAGCAAGCTAGTCATGATCCATATTAAGGAGATTCAAGTGGAGTTTTGAGATAGAACTCCTCATGGTCCCTTTTTATGATTGTGAGCAGCCTCATAATAACTCTTTATAACTACTAAATCAATCTCAAATGGCTATTTTTAGAAGGGTCCCAACTATGAGCACCCTCTTCACAACTGTGAGCACTCCCTTATTTGCAAAATGCTAAAAATTTTATTTTATAAAGAAAGAGAAGAATTGAACTCAGTGTTGGCATTCCTAACAACCAGTTTTTATCTCTATACTATATATACCTCTTGAATATCATAATTAAAAGATTAGATGAGTGATTAAAAGAATTGATTATGCTTTTAAAAGCTTTGTATTTTTCATTTCTATAATTCTATTTATAAATATTAAAACTTTGTAAACAAACTCTTGTTGAGTTTATATATATAACTTTTATAAGAGTTAAAATGTGTAATAGTTGATAAGATTTTCTTTTCCATACTTTCTTTGGGTTAAGAAAAGGGTAGTGAAGATCTAGATCAACTAAGATTGAAGTGTGTGTTTTGAAAACACTTAGGTTGATAGGTTTAAGAGTGAGCCTTTATTTAAAACTCTTGGTTGTTGTAAAAGATAGTGTTAAGTCTTAAAAAATACTTATAAAGGTTAGTGTTGAGCCTTAAAAAAATACTTATTATAAAAGCTAGTGTTAAGACTTAAAAACACTTAATAGATTGGGCTCTTAAAATCCTAGTTTGGGGATAAATTAGGTAGAGGAGTAGGATTATTAAGAATTTGAATATCTATAAATCACCATGTCTTATACTCTTTTCTCTTTACTTTAATTTCCATTTAATTTTCGATCCTTTCCTTAATCAATCAAAATCTTTATTCACCCCCTTTAGGGCTTTTCAACCCTGTTGTATAGTCACAATAAAATCTCTCTTGAAGAGGTTTATAATGCTTTATTTTCTAAGGAGAAAATTAAAAAGCTTATGGTTAATCCTAAAACTTAGGAAGAGAGTCTTGTGGTTCATGGAAAGATGTATAAGAGAGTTTTTGTTGATGATAAACTAGATAGGTCAAAGTCTAAAAATAAGATCATGAAGTGCTATTGCTGCAAGAAGAAAGGTCGTATTAAATCTAAGTGTTTTAAGTTGAATAATATGACTGAAAGAGATAATCAAAATGGAAAGCTAAAAAATCATGGTGCGGCTAGTGTTGTTGAAAATGTACAAGATTTTTAGAATCAAGGGGATCCTCTCGTTATCACTAATAGTAGGATCAATTCAACATATAAATGGATTCTTAACACCACTTGCACATTCCATACGAGTCATATTCAAGAATGGTTTTCCACTTATAAATCGAGAGATATACGTATTGTATTGATAGGAAATAATATCTCCTTGTAAGATTGTTGGCATTAGTTCGATAAGAATTAAGATGAATGATGTAGTCTCCAAAACACTTATAGATGTTAGGCATATTTTTGACTTAGATTGAAGAATTATTTTTGTGTCTACATTTGATAATGAATGATACAACTATCTATGTGGAGGTGGAGTGTTAAAAATGGTTAAAGGCTCTCTTGTTGTCTTAAGGGGTGTTTGAAGCATGCCAAGTTATATGTCATGGAGGGCTTGACCATGATAGGGATATAACCATCACTACCTGTTTGTTAGATGTTAAGAATACTATACTTTGGCATATGCACATGAGCCATATAAGTGAGAATGGCTTAGTCAAGTTGAGTTGAGTAAAAGAGGATTTATAGATGATCGAACTGGCAAATTGGAGTTTGATAAGCAATAAGTTTGGGAAACAGAAAAGTGTCAGTTTCAGTAAGGGCATTCACAAAATTAAGGAAAACTTAACTATATTCATTCAAACCTTTATGGGCCATCAAAGTTCTTATTAAATGTGATGCCAATTATATGTTAACAATCATTGATGATTTCTTGAGGAAAGTATGTGTATTCTTTTTAAAGTACAACTTTTAAATAATGAAAGACCATGATAAAAAAACAAATTAGGAAGTAGGTGAAGTGTCTCTGCATTGATAATGGGTTGGAATTTTGTTGGGATGAGTTTTAACTCATTTTGTGAGGCTGAAAGGGTTGTTAAACATTTAATAGTTTTGAGTACTCCTTAATAGAATGGTATGTTAGATTATATGAATATGATACTTATAGAACGTTTGTTGTTTACTTTAAAATTTTAGATTACCAAAATTATTTAGTGATAAAGCTGAACTCACAACCTACTTTCTAGCCCTTAACTATGATTGACAAAAAACTCTAGAATAGATATAATTTAGTGCTCCTACCAGCTATACCAATTTAAGAATATTTGGTTGTCCTACCTATACTCATTTTGATAATGGTAAATTGAAACCTAGGTTTAAAAAGTGTCTTTTTTGGGTATATATCTAGTGTTAAGAATTTTAAACTTTAATATCTCGAGCTTAGTAAGGTTATTAATAGTCGTAGTATAGTCTTTGATGAAACTTCTATGCTATATAAATTATCTTCTAGAGATGTTTATGATGAGTTTTTGTAATAGCTGCAGTGAGACATACAGGTTGAGTTTTAAATTGAGATGGAACCCACCCCAAAGCCTATGTCAAATGAAAGTTTTGAGGTGATTAATGTTAAAGCTAGCGAACTTCAATACTCTATTACGAGGGATAAGCCTAAAAGAAATATTATATAAAGATATTTCAAAGCTAATATTGAGGTTTATACATTAGATGTAGCTGAAGATATTGATGCTAGCAAGGATCCTTCTACGTATAATGAAGAAGTCAGTTGTATGGATTTAGAAAAATGGGTGATTGTTATATATGAGGAGATGGAGTCTTTAAATAAGAATGACACATAAGATTTAGTAACTATCAAAGAGCAAAAAGTTATTCAATGTAAATGGGTGATTAAGAGAAAAGAAGGCTCACTAAGTATTAATAATGCTCAACACAATGTTAGGCTTGTTGTTAAGGACTATAGTTAGATTTCGGGTGTTGACTTTATTGAAGTATTCTCTTCTACGATGAAGCATAGCTCAATCTGAGCTTTACTTGGCATTATTGCTATGCACAATCTTTAGCCTGAATAGTTAAATGTGAAAATGACATTTTTATTTGGAGAACTTGAGGAGGACATTTAGATGCAGTAGCCAGAGTTTTTATGATTTTAGGAAAAGAAGACCATGTGTGTTTGTTGAAAAAATCTATCTATGGTCTAAACCAGTCTCCAAAGCAGTAGTCTAAGAGGTTTGAAGCTTTCACAACTAATCAGGAGTTTAAAAATTGCAACTATAATAGTTGCGTGTATTTTAAGAAGAATCATGATGAGTTTTTTATGTATCTTTTCCTCTACATTGATGACTTACTAATGGCAACTAAAGATAAAAAAGAGATTAGAAAAGTCAAAGCCCAACTTAGTATTGAGTTTGACATGAAGGATTTGGGTATCGCAAAGGAGATTGTGGGAGATAAAAAGGCTAGCAAGTTATATTTAGCCAAAAGAGGTACATTGAAAAAGTATTGCACAAGTTTAATATATATAACTGTAAACTTGTGAGTACTCCATTGGCATCATATTTTAAACTTTTTTAATTTTACTTTGTCTACAATTAGATGATAGATTGAGTATATGTCTTGAGTTTCTTATTTTAGAGTGTTAGTTCCTTTATGTATGGTATAGTTTGCATATGTCCAAATTTATCGTGTGTAGTTAGTTCAGTCAATGGATACATGGCTAATCTAAGAAAAGAGAATTAAAAAGTAGTTTAGTGGATCTTTTGTTATGAAAGAACTAAGCATATTGATGTTCGCTATCACTTCGTATGAAAAATTATTGCTAAAGATAACATTGTTATGAAAAAGGTAAGTACTTTTGATAATCTTATTGATATGATAAACAAATCATTTCCTTTGCCTATCATAGAAGAGCATATTGAAAAAAGGAAAAAGATCACTTAGGGCAACTTTTCCTGAATTCTCACGATTCTCCCCCTTGTAAAATCATTAGAATTATCCTTGGTAGAATCTAATTCATTTTTGTAAGCATTCAGTTATCATTACACTATGAAATCTTAATGTTTTCTTTATGTTATACTGTAGCCACATTCATCTTCGGCACATATGCTAGTGAGATATAGGTTGTAGAATGGCATTATGAATAGAGAGCTATAATTTAAGAGGTTGTTCTCTATCTTCTAAGATTTTCTTATTTTAAGTGCCACTACCAAGTATGAAGCAACATCAATATCACCTCTAGCATATTTGCTAAAAAAACAACACAAATCTTAGAGTAAAAATGATATTTTACTCTATAGGAGATACTATTGATTGAGTACTTTCAAAGTTTGAGTATTATATGGACTTGGTTAGTGTTTCTTGTTGATTGGTTCCCTAAGAGACTTTATGAAAGGGGTGGAAGTTTGTTGTTATGTGTTAGCATTATTTGAGTGCTTTCTTATTACTCTTTGGTTTGATACTTGGAATTCACGTCAAGGTGGAGATTGTTAAAGTATGTAATGTGAATTTAGGGCTAAGCACAAGTCAAAGTAGTTTGATGAATGCAACTTCTCCAAACCTAAACCAAACCTGAATTGCTCAGGATTTTAAATTTTCAAAGCAATTCAGAGTGGAGATTAGGAACAAATGGAGATTTTAAATACTTTCATTTATCTTGTTAAAGTATGTAGTTTTGGACAAAACTACATAATTTTGAACAAATTAATATATTTTCTCTTATTATTTTTATTTATCTTATAAAAATACATAATTTAATTTTTATTTTATATTTCTAAAATTAATAATTAATAAATTAATAATAAAAAAGTACAATTTGAGATTATATTAAATATATTATATTAATAATAATATTATCTATTTTATAAATTTTATTTTTAAATTTTTTTCTATAATTTGAATACACAAGGTAAGAAGCCTATAAATTTCACTATAAAATTTTTTTTATAAACTTAATTTTTATTTTATGATTTAAATATTTATTGAAAATTGACTATTAAAATAATTCAATTGATGAGTACATTTACTTTATTTCAAATAATTAATTGGTATTTAGAGTGTCAAATTATATGTTAAATTAGCATTTGATACTAGATTATCTAAAATAAATCATATGGATATATTTTTTTTAAATAATATTAAATTTTATTTATAACACATAATTTTAAACTTCTAATCTTATTAATAATTTATTATTAACTTTATAAACATTATAAGAAAAATAAAGATAATAATAACTAGTAAAAATTATTGAAATAAATAAATACATATATAAATATATATAAACACACACTCACACACATAATATATGGGTAAATTGCACTCACGGTACCCAACCTTTGAGACATATACCAACAAAGTATCCAACCTTTTTTTTTATAATGCAAAACCCTCCAACCTTTCAATCCTATAATAGAAAAGTGCCCAGAGCTTTCCGGTAGTCGGAGCTGACCTGTCGCTGACGTAGAGTGTGACCTGTCATGACACGTCAACACGCGAGTGTGACTTGTCATGACACGTCAACATGCAAGGGGTAAATTTCACTTACGGTATCCAACCTTTGAGACATATACCAACAAAGTGTCCAACTTTTTTTTTTGTAATACAAAACTCTCCAACCTTTCAATCGGGTGACGAAAAAGTGCCCAGAGTCACTTTCTAGTAGTCGGAGCTGACTTGTCACCTATGTAGAGTGTGACTTGTCATGACACGTTGTCACACTTGTGTCCTAAATACATAACTGTTATGCATTGCATTTACATATTATATTTTCATTAAGTATATTAAAACATGATAAGCTTGTATAGTTGAGTTAGACTTAAGATTTAATTGAGGTTAGTACTTAGTTACGGAGCAAGAATTTTTAAATTTCGATGACACTTAAATTGAGTAATATTAAGTGGGAATAAATAATATGAAGTCCAATTGAAGTAAAGTTTAGAGAATTAAAATATTAAGAATTTATGAACTTATTTGTAATGAATTATAGGCTTATGGTGAGAAATTAAAAGTTGGAGGATTTATAAGTAAGAAAATCAAGTCAACAAGGACCTAAATGGATATTTTACATATCAATATCTAAATTATGTCTAAATGGATTGAGAGCATATGCAGGAGAAGAGAGAAAAAAAAGGAAAGGAAGAGAAAAGAGAGGAAAAAGGAAAAGAAAAGAAAAGATAATATATATATTCGAAAGAACTCTTGATCTTTACCCTTTGGAGTTAATTTTTTCAAAGGAATCTGAAGACCCTAAATTATCTCCAGGTAATTAACATAATTTTTACAAGCTTTAGAGTTTTATTTGTTCAATAATTTAAGAGTTAGGGTTGATTTAATCTAAGGTTTATATGCTGTAATTTTCGGGTTTGATTATTTTGATTTTTCTATCTTAGTGTTTTAATCATATCTTGAGCTAGAAAACTCCACATTGAGTGAGGTTTGATGTTGGAGAAACTTTACAGAGTGATCTGTAAATTGTTAGTTTTAAGATTGTTCAAATTTGGCCTGTAGCAAGGTCAAACAAAGCTGAATATTTTATTACTCATTCTGTCAGCACAGCTTGAGCTGGTTGTATTCTGATTTTTATAATTAATTTTGTAGGTGACCAAATTAAGTGAAATTTTTAAAGAGTTAACTAGACACATATAGCTAGGTGTGTGTAAAATTTTAGATTCAAATTAACTGTGGATAATTTCTAGTAATTTTTTAAAGTTTGCTCTAGAAACTGTCATATTAGAGTAATTAGACAGCTTTTGTAAAATTGAGCAAGTTAGCATGTTTTACATATATCATGGGGACTGGATGATTAGGCCAATATATATATATATATATATATATATATATATATATATATATTGTATTGATGATTTATGAATGGAATTAAGTAGGTGCTGGTATTAAGTAGGCAGTTTGAGAATTCGACGTTGGGTGTGTAGGCTGTTTTGGGTGAGTAGATGTTCAAGCCTTTCAAATTTTATATTTCATATATATATAGCTGAAATGAATAAGTTTACGTATGTTGGTCTTATGAAGCTGAATTTATGTTATTTCAGATTATTTTCATACCATCTT
>CATIWO010366665.1:0-10212 GCA_949673435.1 Macaranga tanarius | reverse complement strand
TTATAAAATATTATGAATTCTACATTACAAATTGTAAAAATTTTAAATTCATAATTACATAATTAAAAAATTGATTATGGAAATGTACATTTTATTTTAATTTTAAATTAACATTATTCAAAACTATAATACAAAGAAAATATTTTTAAAAATTTAAAATTCATACTTAAATAGTCAACAAAAATTAATTATGCAAAGATAAATTTTATTTTAATTTTAAATTAATATTATTCAAAATTATACATATAAATAAAATATTTTTAAGTGAATATTAAAAACTTTTCTGTCAGTTTAAAATTGAAATTAATTATTTTAAATAAAAAATTTTAAATTTGTACTTTCTATCTTAATTAAGTTAACAATATAAAAAATAATAACAAAAATTATTATTTTATAATTTTAATTAATAAATATTATATTCAAAATAACAATTAATATCTCCAAAAAATTTGAAATATTTTAATATAAATAAGTTACAAATAATATAAATCATATAAATCAAATTTTCATTTATTATTTGACTGAATAATTATTTATTGATCATCTATTTTATTATTTATTTATCTGTAGCTAATAAATATCATATTAAATTATTCATATATATTTATATATTCTCAATATACATAGTACTATATATTGAGAAATACATTGGTTCAATGGATTTTTTAATTTAAATTAAATAAATTTTTTGACAAGAGGTTGATTAATGGGTAATTATTTCGGTGGTCACCAAACTCTGCATTTATTTTATTTTGGGTACTAAACTTCAATTGATTTCGTATTGGTTGTCAATCTGAGTTGACTTGATGACGTGACAAATATTCTCAGAATATTCGCCTTTCGGCTGCCACGTTGACATGCAGGCACCGGATGACCACCGGATAAAATAAAATTAAAGTTGGGTTACCTCTATGAAGAAAATTAAAGTTCAGTACCTAAAATGAAACAAGTGCAAAGTTTAGTGACTGCCGATATATATATATATATATACACATACCTTAAACTTAACTACATATATTTTACTAAAAATAAGTCTCATTCGGCCCCTTTTTGGTTGTGTTTAATGAATTGAGTATTCATATATATGTATACATATTTTCAATTGAAGTTATATTGCCGTTTTTAAAGTTTTAGGCTGTCCGACTGCTGGTGCAAGGCACAAAGGCGCCTCCTTAATATTGAGGCATCGCCTCAGTGGCACTTAGGCACTTCCTTTATATTGAGGCGTCACCTCAGTGGCATTGAGGCACCTCCTCAGTACTGAGACATCACCTGAGTGACCCGCAAAGGCACCTGCAGTGTTCCAGACTCTATTTTCCTCTAGTTTAAAAGTTGTTTTTCATTCTAATTTTTTCCAGAGCTTCATATCTCAATTTTAGAGGGTTAAACACTTTTTCTAAACTTGTTTAACGTACATATATAATTTCTAAACCAAGGCTTAACCAAATTCATTTATAATCAATGAAATTTTAACAAATCAAGAAGAGAATTCATGATAACAAAATTTCAAAGTTTGTAGGAGAGTAACTTGTTGACTTCCAATACCATGATAGAGATTGAAATCATAAAGAAAAATTCATCCACAATTAAAATTTTCAAAGGTTCTACACTTAAATTTAGCATAATTTGTAAACTTTAACTTGAACAAATACCTAATAAATTTCAATAATTTGTTATTTTCAAGTAAAGAAATTAATAAGAAGCTCAAATAACAACTCTAACAAAACCAAAATAATTATCCTTGATCATATATTAAGGAAACCAACACCAAGAATAAAATTTAAAGATCGAAAAGAGAAGGAAAAATAGAAGATTTCACTCACAAATTTTTGCAATTCAAAACTCTAAAAATCTCTTAATCAATTTTCTTTACACCCAATTGATTTTCTATCAAGCCAAAGCTTCTACTTTCTTCTTCTTCTTCTTTTTATTTTGATCAATTTTTTTTACATCTAATTCCTTCTTCTTTTTCTCTACATCCAATTTTTTTTAATTTTTGTTACTATAGCAAATCCACTCCTAAAAGCTTGTAATATATATATATTTATTAGTTTTTTTTAATTCTTATTATTGTAGTAAATCCCCTTCTCCAAACTTTAACATATATTTAATTTTTTTTATTTAAGTCCTTAAACTCCTTACTCCTTCCTCTTTAATCCTTCCTTAATTTTTTTTAGTTTAATTAAATCTTATCCTCTTATTAATTTAGTCCTTAAATTGAATTATTCTCTACCAATTTAAAATTAAATATTATTATTTAATTATACCAACTAGTCACCTCGAGGCTACGGATATTACAATTCTTTCCCTCTAAAAAGAATTTTGCTCTCGAAATTCAATAGACACTTACCATGCAATCACTTAAAGAATCACTTTACTATAATCTCTATCCTTCTCTTCTCTAAACATTAAAACCATAATTCCTTTCTTCAGAATTCTTTATATCACTACTCAATTTAACAATTTCCTCATTTAATTCTTGTACTAGCAACATATATATTTCTTACTAATAGTGATTATCACTAAATTAACAATTATATCTCAAGATAAATAATTTTCTAATTCCTAAACTTTGAGATCACAATTTAAGTAATATTCATTGCTTGTGTAGAATAATAGGCAGAATCTCTTATTATTCCATTTCTTCTTTCATCTGTATTACATATATCTCTTTGCTCTATATCTCACTAATTCTTATAGCAAATCTTAAGATTAAGCATAACTACAATTAATATAAATTAACTTATAAAACTATGATTATCTTCTCTGCTGAGGAATCTACCTTACAGATTAACTACATCTTATTTTGCATTAGGGGTAATTGCCCCTTGCTGCTCAGTTGCTGCAAACATTCTAGCTTGTTGCTCATGCTCACCAACATTATCAAACTCTCTTAGTCTATTCTTCAAAGTCCTAAACATTCCACCAGCATCACTTTGACCACCAACAGTTGTTACATTTTTGGGCTTATATGATCCTTTCTCAGATCTCTCCTCTTGCACTACTCGTGAGCATTCCCTAGCAAAATGGCCCAACCTATTACATCGAAAACACCTGACATCATTTTTAGGACAATCACCTATATGGCTCGTCTTACACCTATTGCACTAAGTTATTGCAGTATTTCCTAACTGCATAAAGTTTGCAACTAATTGTTGCTTAAGCGGTGCCATCGGCTGATTTTCAAATACTAGATTACTTTAAAGTTGACTAGTTTGCCCAATTTTATCTTTTCCTTTAAAATATGGGTGGAATCATGATTTTTCATTTTCTATTTCCTTCTTATTTTACCCATAGACATAGTATTCATATTGATTCATAGCTCTAGCCCTCATAGCTCGCTCTAACTCTTGCTCCATAGCTTTTTCCACCCAACCTCTAAATATACCAGTGTACAAATTTAGTTTTCACCTTAAGATAATATATAATCCCTATTTAAATTTTTCACCTTTCATCTCATCTGTAGGATAAATATCCTTTGCATACTTATACAAATCCTCAAATTTATCCACATATTCCTTAATAGTCATCGAACCTTATGCTAATCTAATAAATGATGCTACTTTCTCCTTTATATAATTTTGCATCATATATTCCCTAATAAACTATTCTCTAAAAACTTACCAAGTCAAAACTTCACCAGATAGGTTCTTAACTTTAGTTAGCCACTCATCTGCCTTATCGAACATTAAGTCATATACATTGCTCATCTTCTCCTCATCACTTAGCTATAATATATTAAAGGCTTTCTCTATGGTCTCTATCCATTTGTCAGCTTCACCAGGATTATGGCACCGTGAAAATCATATGCCCCACACTTCTTAGCATGCTCGATAATATCTCCTGGTTTTCTATACCCTTCTCTCTTAGTCATTACTGTTGCCATGGTGTGTGCCAATTTTATAGTGTTTATATGTACCACTGGTGGTTCTAGAGTATTTACTAACATTCTCCTATACTGGTGGAGCATAGCAATTTCTTACTCTCCTAGGTACATACTCAAGCTCCTCGAGATTGCATTTAACTCCTATTAGAGTTATCTATCCAATCAACTACACCAATTCTTCTTCCTAAAGCACCTCAACTTTGACTTCGACCTCGGCCTCAGCCTTTACCTCTACCTCTATCCTGATTATCTAACCCTCTTTCCCTAAAATGTGCCATTTCCTGAAATATAATATCAAAATGATTTAATGATCTTCACCATCAAAATATAACTCATTTGCTAATATTCACTAAGCCTTATTCACATTAATATCTATAAAATCTATCTATCCTATGTTCATCATCATCGTTTGCCACTATAAATATTAGTAGTGAAAATTTGCATGTCGTTCAGATTGATCCTTTTTGTATATCTAATCAACTAATCATCAATTTAATTCTTGATAAAATATGACTATTACTAGAAATACTTTTATAGCACTGAAATTCTTTTTGGGTAAGTCGAGTTTGACTTGGCTAGGTACTTATTCATCAAGAATAACTTAGATAGCATAGGATCTTATCCCGGTTCACTCTAAGTAATGAATTTCATCTTGGCCGATCACTCATCCCTACATATAACCGACCAGAGCCACCACACGCCATATACCCATACATGGCTAGCATAAGTATGTAAGCAGTAACAAACTCTAACCAACCATATGTGGATGACCATGTCGCCTTAAGTCAAAGGACCATATGCACCATTATGTCCAAGATTGTGATTGTTAATAAAAGTGAATTTCCATGCAATCACAAATCTTACATCACATTTTGGTATATATGTATGGGCCTTATTTAAAAGTTAAACAAGCCCAAAACCTTAGCCCAACTCATTAAGAGTTAATGAAGTCAAAGGCTAAGGCTATACTTGCAACTAAACTAATCCTACTTATTTAAAAAAGGCAAGGCCACCTAAGTAAAAAGCTATGTATGTATATAGTTAGAGTGTCAGACACTCAATGGCACATATGCATGTAGCTTGAGTGTGAGACACTCAAGCTCACACATGCATGTAGCTTGAGTGTGAGACACTCAAGCTCACACATGTATGTAGCTTGAGTGTAAGACACTCAAGCTATTGTCATGTGCATGTGATGTGGTGTAAAATCCATAAGTGCACAGAATCGTATCAAGTAGTAAATAAAGATATCGTCCCACAGAGATTGTGAATTGAGTATTGCAATACTAACTATGTTCGTTTGTATAGACAACAAAATAGAGTTTAGATTTCTTTAAAAACTAAAACTAAATCAAACTAAAATAAAATTCAAATTCAAACAAATATTAAAAGCTAGGGTTCTTATTCTCAATTGGACTATTTCATAGAATTGATTACCCAACTAGGTCTACACTAGTTCTAATTCATTTTGAAGGGATCTTAGAAACTATAGATTTTCCTCTCAAATAAACCTATAATTAATTGGAGATTAATTAACACTAAGCTTACTGGCTCTCACCAACCTAATGCCTTTTAATTCCAATTTTAAATTACACCCTTTAACCAATATTAATTCACTTAACTGTCTCTCAACTAGCTAAGTAATCAATAGGTCATTGCCTTATCCTACAGAACCTATGTCTCGATTAAGCCTATAGTGTCAATTCAATTCTAGGGTGATCAGTCCTAAAACGACATTAAGCATAACAACAACTAATGAATTAGATCTAACAACCTAACAATAATCACAATAAGCACATGGTCAATTCAGGATAAGAACCCTAAAAAGGATCTAGCTACTCATGTTAAAGATAAAAGAAAACAAACAAGAAATGAAAACCAATCTGAACATAATAACTATTAAATAAAAGAGTGACATTTTGCTTCCAATGTGCAACTCTAATGCACTAATCTAATGTACAATTGAGCTTAACACTTTTTTTAAACTCAAATTTTAATTGTATATCTTTATTTTCAATATATTTATCTTTTATGTAGTGGTGATCTTTTCATTTAATAACACTTCCATTCTTAAAATGTCTAATATCCTTTAAGTAATGCAAGTTTACCTTAGAACTTTAAGTTCTTCGATCTATCTCCAAAACAAACATTTACTTCTTATAAATAGTTAGTTACATCCTTTAATCACTTTTTTTACCATACCTTTAGTATTCACAACTTAGAATAACTCCAAATAAAAATTTCAATTCCAAACCTTATTTCCTTATTCCACATATTTACTTAGACAACTACCTTCTTAGTGTACTTATTCCTCATAAATTACACCCATATCATAATTTAATAATTCTTCCACTTGCTTAATATCCCTGTTTAAAGTTCATTTCATATTATTAACTTCATTCCATTACTTAATTTAGGTTAAATAATAATTTAGAATCTCTATTGCCTTTCACTTCTTTATTCATTCCTCGTCTTTATTTCCATTCCCTTTTTCGGTGGATTAAATATCCAATAAATATTCATATTAATTCTCACATAAATGTTCTTTTGATAGATTACCTCCACCTAAATTCTTATTTTAATTCATAATTCTTGCATATTCCAACTAAATTATTTCCATCGACATCTCGATTTTCTACCACTCATATATCATATGATGGTATGAATCAAAACATAACTTCATTACTTACAAATTCCATGCTAACTAAGCACATAATTTCATTAAAATTTGCCATCATCTATAAATTCTATCAACCATTTTCATAATTAGATCCTAAATTTTCAAACATCAAATTGTTCAAACATAATCACTTTCTAAATATTCCTTCTATTCTCTACCTCTAGTTCTTATCATCTTCATACAGCTCATAATCGAGACACTTCAATAATTCCTGCCATCAATCTTAACTAAATCTCAATTCTAACATTATTCAATTTTTATATATTACAGTGGACTAAATTAACATATTTTATCAACAAACATAAATTCCAGCCACTTGCATACAAGAAGTTCCAGTATACTCGTTAATAACCATATAATCTAACAATTATAATCATAATTAAATCTTAAATCCTCAAATCATTGAGTGCTCAAACATTATTTAATCTCCAATTAGTTCTCTTATCCTTATGCTTTATATTCTTGCTAATTATCTTTACTAACACCTCGATCTTTATTGTAAATCCTCCTTGTACGATAAGATGAAATAAATTAAATACTACACCATTAAATATAAATCTCATACTTGATGAGCACATGGCCTTAATAAAACTCGTCATCAACTATAAATTCTAAAACACAATCATAGTCAATTTTCACTTTCTCAAATCAATTAGTCCACCAAAGAATTTAATCTTCGTTACTCCTTTCATCCCTACTTGCAATTCCAAAATCCTCAAAATTCTATCAACCTAGACTTTTTAACCTAAGATTTAATACTAAAATTGTAACACCCAACCCTACCAATGCTCTTATTAGAAGGTCGCACCCTTGATCTACCTAACTTGAGCACTGTTGAGGCCAAGTATTACTTCTATCTTGTCCATTATTTTTTAACCCTTACAACTTAAATATATAGAAACACTTTAATATATACTTATCACTATTATGAAGTAACCACTCCAAAATTTATCCTCAGTAATTATACATAAATTCCTCATTTCAAATCTATTGAATACAAACTACTCAGATCTATAACATATCTATTACCAAATATTCTAACAGAGCATTACTCTTGAGGCTCTCCACTGCTGCTCTTGCATCACCTACTATACACCAGGCTATTTTTTAGATAGCTACTTGCTATAACTTATTACTTTAGAAAGTTATTTTTTAAAAACAAGTGGTCAGTATTTCCAAAAGAAAATACTCAGGGATTAAAACATATTACAAATAGAAACTATCCAAAGAATAACATTGCATTAGAACCCCAATAACAAATCTCAGATGCAAAAATTTGAAGATCACATTGTAGTCGAGAAAGATTTGCATAATTTAAAGCATTTCTAATAAACACGTATTATTATTACACTTTTGACACACCACCTGCATAAATATTTAAAATAACTCTAACCTTTGAAGTTTAATTTTAAATTTTTAAATATTCAAATAACTTCTCGATACCATGTACTTGAGTTATGGAACAAACATTGGTGTCCATAAAAATATTCACTTATTATTTTTCATGTTATGCAACTTGTCTTGCTCATGCATGGTTATAATCTCTTATAAGATTCTCCAAGCTTAAGATAATTTAATAGAGGTTTAAATATTTTATTTCATAAAAACTTTCCTCATCATTATACAAATCATATTATTCTCGTACGACCCAGTCATATTTGCCACTTCGCATCTTGTTCTCATCGCAAAACTCATACATTGGTGCTCATCACAGCCTTTTATCAAACTTTAGGAAAAGTTGTAAATTCATCTAAAACACCACAATATTTAGATATATTTGCATTAATTTTAGAATATTGCACTATATGCACAAGTAGATATTAGTGTGGTTAGTATTGCCACCATACAGAAGGTTATTACAATTATTCATCAATAATGTGTTGGCTTGGCCTCTAGAGGTTGCACTTAAATGACCTAAAGCAAATGTTATAATTAAGGAATTATTGTCTTCACATTGCTCACATAGAGCCAAATTACATTTTCATCAATTCCTCTTGAATGCCATATCCCACGTACAGTCTTACATCTTGTTACATAAGGTGAAAAGCTATGTCCCGAACATATCATGCTAACTCACCGAATCCTGCCATGTCTCCGACATAGACTTACTATCTCTTGGTGCCATATGTGCTTGTGCTCATTATTATCTCATTGTTTAAAAGTTCTCTTGTAAACGGGTATTATTTCATTTTTGCATGCCTTACTTTTCACATCCATTCCCATAACGTTCTTCGATTGTCACTTTTATAAATCATCAATGTCATTCTCATTTGAACATTCTTATAGTAAATTTTTAAAAGCATTCTCATATTTGATTTAATTATAACATTGCATATCTTTAGTCTCTATGTCGGAGACTTGAATAATTCGTATTCACTTAGAATTTGGATGTTGTAACATTCTTACTTTAACTTCTCTATTTCTTAAGTTGTGAAATCATTTCTTGAATTGATAAAGCTTGTCTATATATATAAATAAATAAATATATATATATATATATATACTTTGAACTTAGCTACATATGTTTTACTAAAAGTAAGTCTCATTCGGCTCTTTTTTGGTTGTATTTAATGAATTAAGTGTTCATATAAATGTATACATGTTTTTGGTTGACGTTAAGTTGCCATTTTTTAAGTTTTGGGTTGTCCGATTGTAGGTGCAAGGCATAGAGGTGCCTCCTCAATGCTGAGGCATCATCTTAGTGACCCGCAGAGGCACCTACAACGTTTCAAACTCTATTTTGCTCTGGTTTAGAAGCTATTTTTCATTCTAATTTATTCCAGAGTTGTATATCTCAATTTCAAAGGGTTAAACACCTTTTTTAAACTTTTTTTAACATACATATATAATTTCCAAAATAAGACTCAACCAAATTCATTTATAATCAATTAAATCTTAACAAATCAAAAAGAGAATTCACGACAACTAAATTTTAAAGTTTGTAGGAGAATAATTTGGTGACTTCCAATTACAAGATAGAGATTAAAATTATATAAAAAAAAATTCATGTACAATTAAAATTTTCAGTAGCTCTACACTTAAGCTTAACATTATTTGTAAACTTTAACTTGAACAAGTACTTGATAAATTTTAATAATTTGTTATTCTCAAGTAAAGATATTAATAAGAATCTCAAATAATAACTCTAATAAAACCAAAATAATTATCCTTGATCAAATATTAAGGAAAGCAAAATATGATTCTTCAAAAACAAAATTTAAAGATTGAAAAGAGAAGGAAAAAAAAGAAGATTTCACTTACAAATTTTTGCTATTTAAAACTCTAAAAATCTCTTGATCAATTTTCTTTGCACCCAATTGATTCTCTATCAAACTAAAGCTCCTACCTTCTTCTTCTTCTTCTTTTTCTCTTGATCAATTTTCTTTACATCTGATTCCTTCTTCTTTTTCTCTGCATTCAATTTTTTAAATTCTTATTATTATAATAAATCCACTGCTCGAAGTTTGTAACATATATATTTATTAATTTTTTTAAATTCTTGTTGTTGTAGTAAATCCTCTTCTCCAAGCTTTAACATATACTTTAGTCCTTAAACTCCTCACTCCTTCCTCAATTTTCTTTAGTTTAATTAAATCTTATCCTCTTATCAATTTAGCCCTTAAATTGATTTATTCTCCACCAATTT
>CATIWO010366576.1:0-19899 GCA_949673435.1 Macaranga tanarius | reverse complement strand
TTTCAAATGAATTCCATAAACTATTCATTTGAACCAAACACACTTCATTAATGAAAATTCATTTGGAAATGAATTCTATTGGGAATTCATTTGGAAATGAAATGAATTCCTTAGTGGAATTGAACCAAACACACCCTAAGTATTTTATAGGACGCTTCAGGGCACGCTAAATATAAAGACTCTGCTTATGTTTTCATCGGCGGTATTCCTTTCGACCTCATCGAAGGCCATATGTGCACCTCTCAACATCAATAGCATCCTGCATCTCCCCACCAATTTTCTATACAATATTAATAGCGATCATTGTTTCAAAATGCTACTAATTAAAATTTAATCATTTAGAAAAAATAACTATATTTTCAATAACGTTTAAAATTTTTTGGTTTGATTAATTTTTAAAATTTCAAATAAAGTGAATTTTTATTTTAAAAATTTAAGTTATTTTGAGGACGAATCATATTTATTAAAAATGAATAAATTTATTTTAATCATATTACAAATAAAATAATATTACTCTTCCAAATGCAATATTAATTTTTATGTTCCACAATTATATTGTATTTTTTTAATTTTACATACATAATAGTTAAGTCTATCACCAATATAAATACATAAACATCAATTATTCTTATATTAATATTTAATTTTTACAGTAACTCTTAACATGTATATTATACATTTTATATGAATTAATATTAATAATATCTATTATTTAGTATTAACAATTTATTTTGTTTATATGATACCAATTTATGTCTTTTATAATATAAAAACTAAAATAAATTATACATTTAATAAGTATTTTAACCACGTGCAGTGCACACGAAGGAAAACTAGTAGATGTTAGAGGATAAACACAAAGAAGGAATTAATCATTGATTGACACTTAGCACTTTCTGGTTTATGTATTTGCCAATCAATTATTTTTATGAAAAATTATGTATTTTTAAGTTTGCAATAGTTATTTATATTTAATGTTTGTGGTGTCTTTTTTTCCTTTCAAAAATCATATATTTTGAAAATAATATTTTGTTATTAGCTTTAAATTCAGATGGTTAACTATTAATACAATTCATTATTTTGATGTATAATTTTGTACATATTCAAATTAAATCTTGCACTTTAACCTTTTATATTTTGGAATAAATATAATATATATATATATATATATATATATATATTGAAAAAAAAAATTGCTAAGTCTTTACTTGCCATTCTCATCATTATATTTATTGACAATTATTATTATTGTGAACCATGGTTTTAAAAAATGGTAACGGCCGTGATTGTGGTTGCGGCTGTGTGTAATAAAAACAAGACTGTAACGCTGTAACGTAATGGTAACAGTCTAGCAAGTCGCAAATTTTTAAGAGAATAAAGAGTGAATTTTTAAGAGAAATTTGAAATTTAAATGCACAAATATGTTATAAATATAACTGTTAAAAGAAATATACATACTTAGTCCATAATTTTATAGCATAATTAAATTAACATTAATTTTTATTCATAAAATATTAGAAAACAACATAAAATTATAAAATCTAAAATATTACATAAACAATACATAATAATAATCACAGCCAAAAAGAGTGCCTAGGTGGATCTTGAGTCTCTTCCTGACTTTGAGTATGAGATTGAGAACTTTGACCTTCATGTTGTTGGCCACTGAAGAACCAGTCATTTCTTGAGGAGGATAATTGAACAATGAATTCATGTAATCAAATGAACCTTCATTACTTCTAAATGACTCATAGACAGGTTGAGTTGTAGTCATAACTATATTTAATTTTTAATTTCAAGTTTTCAACAAAAATGAGAAAAATTATTTTTGTGTACTATTTTTTATAAGATAGTTTTATGAGCTTTGAATTCAAAGGCTTTGATTGATAATTGTTCACACTCTACAACCTTTGTAAGAAGCTATTTAGATTTGTCATCAATCTCTGATAATAAAATATACAGTTTTGTGGTAAAAAAAAAAAAAAGAATTTTAGGCTTACTTTAAGTTAAGTAAAGTATTTGGATTGTCAAAATTAAATAGACTATATTAATGTAATTGAAAACTAATAATAAAAAATTTAAATTATGATTCAAGTGAGAATGTGAGAATTTTTTTAAAACTTATAATATTTTTTTTGTTGGGCCGTGACCGTTAAATAACGGCCGTAACGGCCGTGACTGTTAATTAATGGCCGTAACTGCCGTTGCACCTACAAAATTAATATAGTATTTATATAATGAAAATAACGGTCACAGGGCCGTTATTTAAAACCATGTTGTGAACATCAGTAAGAAAACGTTTGGTGGACTTCTAGCACATGGATTGATAATTGCATATGGTTCCTTTCACATAAGATCTATCTTATGATTGTTCAATTCTAGTTAAGAATAGTATTAATAAGGGACAAATAGTTGGATAGGCCTTTTGACTTGTCTGCAAGGGCTAAATAAGCCCAATTTCAACTTTTTTCCCAAATAGGTTGATAACTTATATTTTCCAGCCTAATAAACCCAAATTTATGGGTTATAAAACGCATGACTTTCGTGCGTAGAAATAATAGTAAGTTAAATATAAAAATGAAAATAATATTAAAAAATTAACGGTTAAAAGAATAAAGAGGAGAAAGGAGTGTTGATTTGAAATCCCAATTTATCCCCAAATTGAGGAACCCCAAAATTGTTGCCAACTGAAAATCATGTCTTCCTCCCAAAGATCGACATCTTCTTCTTATGAATCATCAATGGGAATGCATGTTTCAGTCGTTGGTGGTCCAGATTTTAAATATGAAGGGCCAAAAAAATTCTGTAATTGTCATTTGAAGGCACCAAAATAGTTAGCTTGGATAGAAACAAATGCTGGTTGAAGGTTTAACTCGTGTATTGTAACATATGAGGTAAGTTATATGTAGTGCCATTTTATTTTTATTGCAAATGGAAAAGTGGGTTATGTTGAATATGTGTTGATTTTACAGAAGAGAAAAAAAGGGGGAAAAAGAATTATGTAGAAAGAAGGGGATGTGATTACTTCGAACGACATGACAAACCTTTTGATCCTCAAGCCATAAAGATGATTAAGGAATTAAAGAAAGAAAATTATAGACTAAAGTGAGATGTTGCAGCTTTGAGGTTAGTGGTCTGTGATGGAAGGAATCATGTTGATTTCAATGAAATAGAGGTCGAATATTTACATATGAGTAATAAGATAATAGCTGCTAGAGATTTATGTGGGAAACACAAGTGGAAGATGTGGTTTTCATGTGTTATTTTAGTAATGAACTACTTTTTATTGGTTGTTTTTATAGCAACTATCTTAAGTAAGTAGGTGTTGTTTTTGCAAGTTATGTATTTTTGGGTCCTTTTTAGGGGGGTGTAGCTGCAAATGTATAATGAGTTTGCAGCTGTGTAATGAAGAATTAAATGGAACCTTATTTTTTTTTGTTGCTTTATATTAATTAAATGTCTTTTGTGTGATTTATAAGTACATTATATTTTGTGGTTATGATTTTTCAACATTGTTTTTTATAGTTTGTAACCATATAAAAATATGTTAGCTGGAAATGTGGAAAGATGTACAACTAGAAATGTGATATAGAAGATAGAAGATGTACAATAAACTGACAATATTATAAATTGGCAACTTTATAAATTGTCTTTCATACGCACAATTGGGAATTGATGTACAAAAAAAAGCACCAGCATCGATATTATGTATATTTCTATGCTATTATAACTAATATTAACAAAAAGCAAAAAGTGACAAGAACTTTGCTACATTAATACTTATTATACGTACTTAGATTTTTAAAATCTGGTATAGGAACATGATGAACCAGATTATAGACATTTGATTATATCATTTCAAACAAAAAATAAAAAATAAAAAGAATATAACTCCTTGGATTTGAGTTACTTCTAAGCAGGATTTGTCTTTGGACCCTGTGCTTTACTTTTACTCTACAACATTGGGATACTATTTTGTTGCATGTTACTATTAGAAACTTCTTTTATTGCTGATATTGAATTTGGAGCTTACATCACAACAGACTACTAGGATGGCATCTCTATTGCTGATGCTGAATTTGGGACTGACCTACCCTGATAGTCGTTGCCTTCATCTCTAGACCTTTTTTATATTCAGAAATGAGCCAATCCCTTTCTGATGCCAGTTTGTGCCACTAACTGCTCGAGCCCCTCTCTATAATAAACCTAGTTCTTAGAACTTGTCATATGTAGGATTTCCCTAATTTTTCATTTTATCATATTGGTATGTTCTCACAAGCCCATGATGCTCTCTTATTACTGGATTTGCCAAATGAATGAATTTCTCACCTAGTATTCCAAGCTGCATTGATTTTGACAAATTCAAGTGCTAATAGATTTATCTAATTTTAAAAATAGAACAAATAAGTGAAAAATAATTTTATTATACATACATTTCATGTAACTTGACCATAATTATAATTATAATAAATCCCTATACCACAAGCTTTTTTGCTTTACCTACCAGATATTGGTGACTTTCCCTTTTCTATGCAATCAGTAGTTAGAGGTTTCCTTTTGTGAGTTGATTCATTGGGCTCATTGATTGTAATTCCCCTTTGAGTTGGAAACTTGTTTACTACTTTTGTAGCTTTCCCTTTCCCCTTGCTATTATTCAGCAATAAAAAGCAAACAACATCAGCAATAAAAGAAATGTAAGTTTGAATCTCAATGTCCCTCCATCTCTTCTGCTAGTTCATAAAAATATGCATTCCATGTTGGGTTTTAGGTTATAAATAAGTAGTGGAAATAAAAATTTTAAACATTCAAAACCCTCATAGGATCCAATATAATTTGGCTAAATTAACAAATTAGTTTTAGAATCTCACCAAGATGATTACAAGGTGAGGCGAGCCTGTCAAAAGGTAAGATGGAGTTCAATCCGGTGACACCTTACTTCAAGCTTTTTTATATTCTGTCATATTTAAGACATTGTTGTTAGACCCACGTCCTCTACAAGTATCCACACGAATAAGATGCCCAAATCAATGATGGTGTGCTAGCACCTTTCTCACAATATTTCTCTTTGTGTTTTTCTTAATATGAATGAATATTGGAATAGAAAAACCCTACAGAAAAAGAAATATATATACACATCATTTAGGGTTTTACTAACCTTTTAATTACCAACACAATTTTGGTATATTAATATTCATTTTCCTATAAAATGATTTTATTTATATACCAAAAATGATGTTTGATATATATATAAATATAATTTCCTTTTAAAGAATTTAATTCAAATTTAAATTTAGTTATAGTAACTATTACCATAAATAAATCACTATATATATATATATATATATATATATATATATACATGAAAAGAGAGAAAGCTACATTATTGGGCAGATATACTCAATATTCGTTTTGGGTATGTTCTAAGTGTGTGACCCTGCAGGTTCACATAATTTTGGTTGTGGGCCTGAAATTTCATTTATGGCCCACAAGTCATAAATGGTCTCTTGTAAGATATTATGATTAACTAAGTTATGTGAAGGTCGGTAATTCGACATAACCTATTTCACAATAAATATTACAGTCTTTTCATTACACGATATCTTCAATTGAATATAAGGCATGGTTTACGTCATCCATATATAATTCAATCATATGATTTCTTGATGTTAAGTAGACTAAAATTGATAATCCCTTATTAATTAATTTCAGCATGGCCATGCATTTTCATTCATCTAACTTATCGAGGGGCTCATAGATATCTTTCTCATAATTAGTGAGGGATAAATTCCTTCTTAATCACTCATATTCCTTACAGGATTCATTCTATATCCAATAATAACATATTATATCATCCTGTTAAAAACAACTTTATAATGTGCCAAAATATAAAACTCATCATGTAGGACTCCATGATGATCTCAGGCCAGAGGACTAAAATAATATTATTACGATAAGAATAACTTATGACAATTATCTATATAGTATTCTCATAGCAGGTTATGTGGTACATCCTATGTACCTATGATTTGACTTAGTACTTCATATACATGATCAGTAAAATATGATAATTAGTCAACCTCATACTAGTCTTCGTTCATTATTCTTCCATAATAATAACCAATTAGGGATGATTTAGAATATAATTCAATTTTCATATAAGAATTTTACTATCAAGTCATACACTTGATGATCTTAGACAAAATTAATTATTCATGGAATTTAAAAGTCTCAAAATAATAAAAATGCCTCTTTATTAATATAATACAAAATAATAAAGTCACAATATGGCCATAACATAATTAGCCTAGGGCACATCACTAGCAATCTTCCACTTTCACTAGGCCCAATCAACGTTGTATCTAACACCCATGAACCTAGTATGACTCTCATGCTTAGGCTATGGAAGAGGTTTAGTAAGTGGATCAGCAATATTGTCATTTATAGGTACTCTGCATATCTTCAAGTCTCCCCTCTCAATGATCTCTCGAATGAGATGGTAACATCTAAGTATGTGTTTGGATTGCTGATGTGATCTAGGTCCTTAGCTTGTGCTATGGCCCCATTATTATCACAGTATAAGTCAATTGGATCTGAAATACTAGAAACAACACCTAATATAATAATAAACTTCTTAATCTAAACTACTTCCTTAGTTGCTTATGAGGCAGCTATATACTCAACCTCTGTTGTAGAATTGGCAATAGTATCTTGCTTTAAACTTCTCCAGCTCATTGCACCTCTATTTAGACATAACACATAACCTGACTGCAATCAGAAGTCATCCTTATCAATTTGGAAGCTAGCATCTATGTAACAACCATTTGTAACTAGCTCATCCTCCTTCCCTCCATACAGTAAAAATGCATCCTTAGTTCTTCTCAAGTACTTAAGAATATTCTTAACTATTGTCCAATGACTTTCACCTGGGTCTGACTGGTATCTGCTTATCATGCTTAAATCATACACTACAAGAAACTGTTGATTTAGCACAAAAAATAGCAACAGAAAGAAATGTATTGCTATTAGCAATGGACAAACGATGGAAAATGAGGCATAACGATAAAATTTTCAAATGAAAACATAGCGATGGAAAAAAATGTCTGTCGCTATTTTTGGTGGCTAACTTGGAAGGGACTTGGCGAGAACATATAATGTTGGAAATTAGAGACAGAAAATGCTTTCAGTTGCTATTTAGCGATGGAAAGATCTTTTTGTCACTAAACTTAGCGATAAAACTATCTTTCCATCTCTAAGTTTAGCAACAAAAATGATATTCTGATGCTAAGTTATCGATGGAAATCATATTCTGTCGTGATGTTATATTTATTTATTTTATAAAAGCTTTATCATTTATACTTAGCGACGGAAATCTTTATTCCATCACTAAAGTAGCGTCGGATGGCGATATCCGTCGTTATTTTAGTGACGGAATATATTTTCAATCACTATTTTAGTGATGAAATATCTTTCCATCGCTATTTGGCGATGGAAATTGTTGTGAAGCAAAGTGTAGTCTATTGCTAAGTTAGCGATAATTATATCTATCGCTATGTTGTTGGTATTAATTTTATCAAAAAAATAGAATAGCCCTGAGACCTGTTGCCTTAAGCTTCCATTTTCCCTATATTACTCAATCTGCCATAAAGTTTCCTTATACCCTTAAGCATGGTTTTGCCCCTTTCCTTTTGCCCTAAAGATTAAAGAACATCGATTTGATTTTCCTTTTGCTACTTTCCTTTTCTCGTAAACATCGATTTGATTTCCCCCCTTTTCGTTTGCTCCATCTTCGGTCTGCCCTTTATGTACGTCTTCAGTCTACCCCTTTCCTTTCGCATACGGTTGTATCTCTCTCATTTCTCTCCATAGCTTTCTCTTATCAATAGATCCAAATCCTCAATGTTGGGCATAGAGTAATGTATCTCTCTTTCTCTTCTTTCTTTTTAAATCCAATCAATTGCTCGCTTCTATCATATCATATCAGTTTCTTTTTTTTGTTTACTAATTTTTTAAATTTGTTAATTTTTCAAAAGAAGTATTCGAAATTCAGGTGCAATTTGGAGGTTAGGGTTTAAAGAAACTCTTCTATTTTGATCTAAAGGAGAATCCTCGTGGCCGTTACCTCAAGATTTTGAAGAAGACTTCTACCGCCAGGTCTGCCATCATCATTCCTTTTTTAGAATTTCATGGTTCCTTGATCTCTTCAATTATTATGTCAATTTTGGTGAAACTTTTATTCTTTTTCAAGCTGTTATTTCATACTTGCATTCATATTGTTGTTCTAAGGTTTTATATTCCTTTTTCAAGCTTATGGATGGTTTAGAACTTTTTTAGAGCTAGTTTTGGTTGTTGGTCTGGTGATTGTTTGATATTTAGTATCTGAATTCCTACTTTGTATGCTGGCCACCTGTATTGTCATTCTCTATTAGCTGATAAGCTAAGATTCTATACTTGGGTTATTTGGTATTTACTGCGTTTTTTTTTCATTTAGAGCTATACCATATGGTATGATTTTCATTTTAATACATCAATTTTCTTACTAATATTTATCTATATTTACCAATTTTCTTACATTGGTATACACCTATATTGTCATTCTCTATTAGTTGATAAGCTAAGACTTTGTTTTATCTAATTGGATGAAAATTTTAGGTTTATTTATTTATTTATTTTTCTATTAAGCTTGTTTGTTGCTGTTATGCCCAGTAAAGTTTCTATTTTCCTTTTGGCTTTTGCATTCATTAGATTTTGTTGGTTTTTTTATACTGATGTCGAGTGTCTTTGCGAGGCTTTTAAAAGTAGTGCTCAGTTGGGTGTTGTTTTGAATGTTATAGAGGCTCTTACTTTACCTGCTGCTTGCAAGCTTCATGCCCCTTCTGTTTCCAGCTGTGGATGATAGGTTTCCTCCTCCTGCTCCAAAAATCTACTTCAGGTACTTGTACTTAGCAGTTCTGGTACTTAACAGCTTATGTTTTAGAATTATTATTTATTTTAGTTATTTTAAAATTTTTTAATTGGCTTCAGTAAGTTGGGAACTCTTTGTTAAATTGGATTTTTAAGAAGTGGATGAAGTAGAATAGTTAAATTTCAATATTTTTTTTTCTGTGTATTATTTCTGCTGAAATTCTTATACTTGGTTTTGCGAATTTATGGAAGGAACTAAGTCACATTGAAATAAAGTAGCTTCTTCACTATTATTAAAACTTCGACTTTTGGCAAAAGGGTTGGATTTCCTGTTTTTCTATTTGCTGTGTAAAATGAATACTTGAAGTGGAAGCTGAATTTTGTTTTGTTTCTCTAGGTTCTATACAATTGGAAGGTATTGGTTCATGATCTTTTTTTTTTATGGGTGTGCATTTCCTCTATAGGAGAAGGATATGTTTCCATCTAACTTATATGTATTGTTTCAACAATTTTATTTTATTTTTTGTCTTCAAATAAATTGAAAAAAATTTGATCTCAGTCATGCCATTTAATACTCTTTTCTAATGGTGGGTTATTGAAGCAAGTTTTGCAATTTCTGTAGTGTTATGATGGATATTTTGTTTACCTATTAATTTTATTTATATGATAATTTTCACTATAAAAGTAATTCTGGTTATTGCGTTTAATCTTTTTCTCAGTTGGCTGTTTCTAACTGTGGCATTTTCTCTATCTTTTTCTCTTTTTTCATTTTTTCTTTAAAAGGATTTTCATTTTTTTTTTATTTTTTGAGTGAATGATTTTAATGGTTTTCATTTCTAGCTGGTTTTGCAGCATTCGGGACTTTAACCTTTGGTTTGCAATTAATTACAAAAGCAGCATTTGAGAATTGAAATGATGCATTTGTTAGTTCTTGTCATTTGTTTCGTAGTCATGTTCCTTTCATATTTCCACATCTTGATCATATTTAAGTTTCATATCCATTCCAAATGATCTTTCGTCTGAGTCCTATATGAAGTTCTTGAAATTCGTGTCAACTTTTTGGTAGTTTGATAATATTGAAATCTATTAAAGAAGTAAACGCATTTGAGACATTTGGTTAGTTTCAAATTAGGCATTCGTCTTTACAATGGAAGGTGCCTATCAACTGCTTTAATAGTTTTAGACTTTATCTTGCATGCTGTGTCACACCCCATCTTATATAGCCCGAGGTGGATAGTTAGTGTCTCATCCTGTCTTAAATAGCCTAGAATGGACGCTAGAAACTACTTGCCAAACTAATGAAAATAAGTAAAGTTTATGTAAATATAAGATTTCACTAATATTTGAAAATACTAATAAAAGTAATACTAACAACAATTTAGTATTAGTTATAATATACAAAACACATTTACAAATAGTTTTGCAATTCCATTACACAAAAATATACCATGAAATGAGAGCAGTATCGGACGAGATGGTTGGGTCAACCTTAGATATTATGTCTAAAAAATTATCCCTGCCCAAGGGTCCACTGTCAAGCCCTCATATCTGAAAAGGTTTAGAAAACAAAGTAAAATGAGTATAAAAATACTCAATGAATAAATGCTACAAGTAGAAAACATTTAGTTGAACCAAACACAATAAACTTCTCAAATTAGGAGAGATTAGAGCATTTGAAATCAGATTATAATTCACTTTAAAATACCAAGCTCATTCTTACTTCAAACATGTATAAAGTTTAACTGAGTTGAAACACTCTGTAAAACATCAATACAATTTTTTTCATATTAACCATCCCTAAAATGAGCATCACAAACCAGCCATAACATATACGCCATCACAAACATACTTTCTAGGCATACTTAATGGCTAACCCTTCGACTACATTAGCACAGTACGACCCTTCTCCCTTCACCATTCTGCAATCGAGTGCCCTGTTGTCTATTGCACGATAACAACCATCACAAGCTCAAATGTGCGTATATCATCTCAGCACATCCATGCATCTTATATAGGGTGATAATATATAAAACCAAATATCATGTCCATCAAATAATTATTCTAATATTGCAGAATATTTGTAATCCAACAAAGCATTAAGGAATCCACCAATTTCTCATAATTCTTCCATAAATGAAAGCAAAGTAACTTTAAACTCAATAAAATCATCAAGCAGTTAAAATACTTTTAAATTAGATTGCATGATTAAGCATAGAGTAGTAACCCATTGAATTAGTTAACTTACTAGTTGTTTTAAAACTTCAATCTTAAACTAATAATTTAATTCATAACAAAGCTAGTTTGAAAATAATTCAGAAACATCATTTCAAATTCACAATTTAACATTCAAAAATTTTATTCATTGTAACTATATGTATAGAAAATGTAGAGTTTGAAGGGCTTGAACATCTACTCACCAAAAATAAGCCTTAATTGCATACAAGCTGCTCGACAAAAGTTCTACTTCCCACTTGCAACTCCCTATCCTTTATTGGCACCTAATTTAATCAATTCCATTTATAATTCATCAAAATATTGAAATTTAATATTTTCCTTTCATGGAGGTCCCAAATAATATGCAAACCATGCCAACTTGTTCAATTCTATAAAACCAGTTTTACTAATTCTAAAGGGACAGCTTTCAGGGTCAATTTTGAGAAATTGCTGAAAACTATAGACAAAGAGTTTGAAGCTGAAATTTGAAATAATATTATATTTATGTGTATAGAATATCCTGTAAAAAGTTCACCTTAATTGGATAACTACAAAAAGAGTTATAACCATTTGAATACAACCAGGTTAAAATTCTTGACATATTAAGCAATAATATGTGCAGCTCTATTTGACCATGATACAGGCCAAATCAGCTAAACCTTAAAACTAAAAAGTTATAGGAGACTCTTTAAAGTTTCTATGAAATCAAATCACACTCGATTTAGAGCTTTCTGAAAATACAAAGATTGTAAAATAGGGATAATCAAACCCGAAAATAGCAGCATATAAACCCTAACCAAAATCAACCAAAACTTTCAAATCACCAAGCAAATCAAACTCTAGAGCCTTTAAAAATGATGTTTATTATCTGGAAAAGATTTAGAACCTTTAAATTCCCTTGGAAAATCCAGCTCCAAAGAGTAGAGATTAAGAGTTCTTCCTAGGTTTCTCTTCTCTCTTTCTATTTACTTATGTTTTTCTTTCCTTTTCTTTATAATATATCTATATATATACATAAGTTCACGAATTTTGAATATTCCTAGACTTAATAAGTAAGTAAACTTATAAAATAACCACTTAAACCCTTAATGAATTGGTTAAGTCACCTAACAACCCTTAAGCTTCCAATTATGTCATATATGCTATTTATTCTTTCCAATCGAGTCCACACCTTTCCTCGAAACTTGAGTCCTTAATTTAATTTCAATTTGACTTTATATTATTTATATCCACTTAATTTTACTCAGTTTGAGTGTCATCAAAATTTAAAAATCCTTGCTCAATAATCAAGTATTAACCTCAACTCAATTCTAGGCCCTACCTTAACTATAGATGCTTATCATATTTTAATTCAATCGATATATATAATATGAAAATGCAATGAGTGACAGATGGATATGCATTTAGTGAATGGGTGTGACAATCCTCCTTACTTTAGGAAATTTCATCCCCGAAATTAGACTAGAATAGGTGAGGGTATTGGTTTCTTATATCCTCCTCTCATTCCTGTGACTTCCTCACTCCTATGGTGTTTTCATAAGATTTTCACCAAAGGTATAGTTTTATTCCTCAACACCTTATTCTCTCTGGTAACAATTACCACTGGCTCTTCTTCATAAGTCAAGTTATCCTTTAAGTCTAAAGGTTGAGTCTGCAAGATATGACTAGGATCACTCATGTATCTTCTTAACATGGACATATGAAAAATGCTATGAATCTGAGATAATTCTAGAGAGAAAGCCAATCTGTAAGCTATTGGACCAATCCTCTCAATCACCTCATATGGACTAATGTACCTTGGGCTCAATTTCCCTCTTTTACCAAATTGTATTGCTCCTTTCCGAGGTGAAATCTTTAGGAAGACCTTGTCACCCACATTATATTTAATCGGCTCCTTTTTTAAATCAACATAACTCTTTTGTTTGTCCTGGGCTTCCTTTAGTCGATCCCGAATTAACTGAATCTTCTCTGTTGTCATTTTTACAATTTTTAGACCAACTAATTACTTTTCTCCAACTTAATCCTAACAAACTACAATTCTGCATTTTTTGCCGTATAAAGCTTCATAAGGTGCCATCCTTAAACTATAATGAAAAGTTTTGTTATAGGCAAATTCCATCAATGGCATTCCATTACACAAGTCCGAAGCATGTCTTCTAATGTATGAATTGTTCTCTATGATTGGCCATTTGTATAGGGATGAAAAGCTATAATAAACCTTACCTTAGTACCCAAAGCATGCTACAAACTTAGCTAAAACCTGGATGTAAACCACATATCTCTATCTAATACAACAGAATATGGGACAGCATGCAATCTAACCACCTCTTTGATGTAGATTTTTGCCAACTTCACCAAAGAGTAACTCACCTTTATAGGTATAAAGTGTGCTGACTTGATCAATCTTTCCATAATAACCCAAAAAACATCATGTCCTTGTTGAGTTTTAGGCAAACTAACCACAAAATCCATTGTAATATACTCTTATTTCCATTATGGAATAGGAAGTGGTTGTAATGCTCCTGCTGGATGCTGATGCTATGCATTAACCTGTCGACAAACTAAACATCTAGCCACAAAATCTGTAATATCCTTCTTCATTCATGACCACCAATAATTGTCTTTTAAAGTGCGGTACATTTTTGTAATTCCCGGATGCATAGCATATGCTGCATTGTGTGCTTCTTCCATTATGTCCCTTTTGAAAGCTTCAACATTAGGTACACATAATCTTCCACCATAAATTAAGGTACCATCCTCTGAAATCATAAAGTCAACCCTATTACCTTGTTGAACTTGTTCTTTGATCTTTACTAACTGATCATCCTGACCCTAAGCTTCTCTAACCCTGTAAATCAATACTAGTCTGACCTTCAAAGTGACAAGCAATGCTCCTTTCTCACCCTGAGCCAACTTCACATTCAGTGCTCTCAACTCAAGTAACAATGGAATTCACACAAAATGAATATAAGATAAGTTACTTGATGACTTCCTACTGAGTGCATCTAATACCGTATTAGCTTTTCCCAATTAATATTTCATGGTGCAGTCATAATCTTTTAGGAGCTCAACCCATCTTCTTTGCCTCAAGTTTAAGTCTTTCTAGCTTAGTATGTACTTCAAACTTGTATGGTTGGTGAAAATCTGACACTTCGTACCATACAAGTAATGCCTCCAAACCTTCAATGCAAAAATAACTGCCGCTAGTGATAAGTTATGCGTAGGATAGTTCAACTCGTATGGCCTTAGTTGTCAAGAAGCATATGCTACTACCTTTCCCCGTTACATTAGCACATAACCCAAGCCATTCTTAGATGCATCACTATATACAATATACTTTTGCCTTATCACTAGGAGTGTCAACGCTGATGCTGAAGTCAAAAATGCCTTTAATTCATCAAAACTATCTTAGCATTTTTTATTCCAATTAAAATTCACATTCTTTCTTAGCAATTTCGTCAAAGGTGAGGCAATAATGGAGAATTTTACACAAATCGTCTGTAGTAGCCTGCTACTCCTAGAAAACTACGTACCTCATACACACTAGTAGGAGGTTTCCAACTGACACTTGCTTCAATCTTCTTAGGATCAATATACACTCCCTCAACTGAAAATGACATGCCCTAGAAATGCCACTTTCTCTAGCCAAAATTCACACTTACTAAACTTGGCATATAACTATTTATTTCTCAATATTTATAGCACAGGCCTTAAATACGTAGCATTCTCTTCCTCTGACTATGAATACACCAGGATTTCATCAATGAATACAATGATAAAGTTATCTAGATAAGGCTGGAATACTTTGTTCATCAAATCCATGAATGCAACTGGAGCATTAGTTAATCTGAATGGCATCACTAGGAATTCATAATGCCCATATTGAGTTCTAAATGTTGTCTTAGGCACATCTGCTTCCTTTATCTTTAATTAGTGATATCTTAATCTTAAGTCGATCTTAGAAAATACCCTAGCTCCTTGCAATTGATCAAATAGGTCATTAATTCATGGTAATGGATACTTGTTATGCACAGTCACCTTATTCAACTACTTGTGGTCAATACATAATCTCATGGTACCATCATTCTTCTTTATAAATAAAACTGGTGCACCCCAAGGTGATACACTAGGTCTAATATAGCCTTTATCAAGTAATTCTTACAATTGTACTTTTAATTCTTTCAATTCTACTGGAGCCATTCTATACATAGCCTGAGAAATAGGAGTTGTCCCTGGCTATAAATTAATACTGAACTCAATCTCTCTACCAGGTGGCAATCCTCAAAGATCTTCTAGAAATACATCTATAAACTCATTTACCACTGGAAGATTGTCAAGTTTTTGTCCCTCCTTTTCTGTGTCAATAACATATGCCAAAAATGCTTCACACCCTGTCATGATCATTCGTCTAGCTGTGAAAACTGAAATCATGCTATAATGCTCTGTACCTTTTTCACATTTAAACATAACTTTACCACCAGCAGGAATTTGGAACTCTGCCTTCTTCTTATAATAATCAATTACTGCATGATATTTAGATAGGACATCCATGCTAAGAATCACATTAAACATTTGTAATGGTAATCGCACAAAATTTGCTTCTATTTTCTAACCCCCAAACTCTAATCCACAACCCCGATAAATATGTCTACAAACCACTGATTTAGCCACTGGCATATCTATAACCAAACCTTCGATCCATCACACTCTTTTCTTTTAGTATACATAATGTGAATGATGATGCAATGAATGAATGAGTTGCAGCCGGATCAATTAAAATATATGCATTCTTACCAAAGATAGTTAACCTACCAGAAATGACATCAGGTGATGATATAGACTTGATGAGCAAAAAATATTTATTATTTATTTATTCTTTAGCACTTAGTTTGATAATAATTTTTATGATATTATGAGCTACTTAATGTGTTTTGTGAATTAGGAGTCAAAATTGAGGCATTAAGCAAGATGTGCAGTTTTCAGCTAATTGGCAGCTTTGACCTCTAAGATTTGGTAAAGGTTTTGGAGTACCTTACTCATTAAGATCAGAGTTCATTCGCATTGTCAAAATTTGAGCCGAAATTAGAAGATGAAGATTTTGCATAATGTTGAGTAGATGTTAGCAATTAGGCCATATCTTGGGCTACAGAAGTCCAAATCAAGTGATTTAAAAAGATGTGGAAAGCTAAGACTTGTGGCTATAATTCTTATGAAGAGTCCAACTTCAGATTCGAAGTCAATCAGTGCAGAATTCCTGTATTAATTTATTATTACTGCAGGAAGTACATAGGAATAAAAATAAGAGTTATTGTTAGTAATATTTTAGGAGTTTTTTTTAAAGGGGCTTAAGAGTGTTATTATGAAAAAGGAATAACGTAGAAAGATAATTAAAAGAATTAATGTTAGTAATGTCATAATGTTTCAAAGAGAGGGTGAGAGTGCTTTTAAAAAGAGGAGAAGAACATAAAAAAATGATAAGAAGAAGAAAAATAACTTTTAGAATAAATATAGAGCTTTGAGGAGAAGATGCATTGCTAGATTTTCTTGCTCAGTTCAAGGAGATTTTGAGCCCTAACTCATGTGATGGTGCTTTCTTTTCAATAACATTATTTCTTCCTTTTGCCTTTTAAGAAATTGTTGATGTTATTCTATTCTTAATATAAATTGATGTTTGGTTTGTTGATTTAAATAAGGCATATTGAATTAATTCACTGAATATCAATTGCTAGATTAAGAAATTAGATTACGTAATTGATCTCTTTTCTGAATCATTAAGTAGTAAAATAGAAAAATAGGATTGTGGACAATCTATCTTATTATTTCTATAAATAACATAACTTAAGTTAAACATCCAAACTTATGCGAGAGTTGCCTAATTTAATTTAATTCCTTTGTTCTTAATGCTGCCAGTATATTAAACCTAAAGAGCTTGTTTTAGGTTATAACTTGGTTAGATTCTAATGAGAGCTTGTTCGTTAGAATAAAAATTAAGGGAATTTTAGGTAATAGAGCTTATTATTACCTAGAATTGATAGTTTCTTGGGAAGGGAAGAAGTTATTATTATTAATTAAACCTGTCACTTGTAGGGTGAAATTAAACCAAGAACTAAGTTTTTATTCATTGCATTTATTTTCAATTTGATTTAATTTAGTTCAATATGGAATCTAAATCCCCCCTTTCCTTTTCTTTTCATTTTCTATAATCAATTTTCAATTAGGATTTATTTAGAATTAGAGTTGTTAATTAAATTAATTAGAATTGGCTACACTTCTCTGTAGGATCGACCTCTACCTATCCTATCTATAGTTTTGTAATTAGTATACTTAGAGTTATTAATTTTGGTGCTTTTGATGTGCATCAAGACTCTTGTTGTGTCATGGCAAATACTCTAGGTTGTGTTGAAGGTCTCTCTACACGTTGAATATATCCTGTTGATGTAGATGCACTAACCTCCCTACTAAAACTAGCTCCTGAACCTCTACCAGAACCAAAAGTCCTATCTCCTCTATTGGCCACACTCTGAGATCCTCTGCCACCACTAGTGCCAAGTTGTACTAAGTTAGGACAATCCCTCCTATTATGTCCTAATCCACTGTACTTAAAAACACTGGATGCTTATTTTCCTACAATGCCCTCCCTCATGAACACAACCATAAGTAGTACAAGGTGTAGTCCTTCTAACTGAACTACCTAGATTGGCCACTGGTTGCCTTAATAAACTCTGGCTAACTGATGTGTGTAAAATCCGCAAGTGCACAGAATCGTATCAAGTAGTAATAAAGATATCGTCCCACAGAGATTGTAGATTGAATATTGTAATACTAACTATGTTTGTTTGTTCAGACAATGAAATAGAGTTTAGATTCTTTAAAAATTAAAACAAATAAGCTAAAGTAAAATTCAAATTCAAACAAATATTAAAAGCTAGGGTTCTTATTCTCAATTAGATCATCTCAAAAGATTGATTATCAGATTTAACTATTTCTAATTCATTTTGATGGGATCTTAGAAACTATGGATTTTCCTCTCAGATAAACCTATAATTAACTAGAGATTAAATAACACTAAGTTTACTGGCTCTCACCAACCTAATGCCTTTTTAATTCCAATTTTAAACACAACCTTTAATCAATATTGATCCACTTAATTATCTCTCAACTAATTAAGCAATCAATAGGTCATTGCCTATTCCTATAGAACCTATCTCTCGATTAAGCCTATAGTGTCAATTCAATTCTAGGGTGATCAGTCCTAAAACGACATTAACCTCAACAACAACCAATGAACTAGATCTAGCAACCTAATATAGATCATAATAAGCATATGGTTAATTCAGAATAAGAACCCTAAAAAGGATCTAGCTATTCATGTTAAGAATAAAAGAAAATAAATAAGAAATGAAAACTATTCTGAACATAATAAGAATTAAATAAAAGAGTGATACAAGAAAAATTCCATTCCAAACGATGTGAGGAAGCCTTGCTCTTCTAACTTCAAGCCAAGTATCTCCTCCACTAAGCAAAACAAAATGAAAATTGTATTCTAAAGAACAAAGAGAATAGAAAAGTAAAACCAGAACTAAAACTAAAAACTGGCTAACCTTAAATGAAAAATAAATGGTTCTATTTTGAAGGACCTAGTTTCCTAATGAAAAAGGTCATTTAAAGTCTTCCAAACTCTATCTAAACATAGGCTTAAAAGATGAGCTTCTATCTATCCAAACTCCAGCTTAAAATCCTTTTTTGATTGGTTACCACATTATTATGCATGGGTATGCAATAATTGGACATGCCCATGCATCAAAATAACTCTGAAATCTTGAAATCAGGCATGGCCATACGCATGGGCATGTGACTAGCACATGGGCGTGCGCATGGGCATGTGCTCTGTAACTGTCTCTTCTTTAATTCAGGCATGGGCAAGCGCATGGGCATGCCACTGCACACATGGGCATGCACATGGCCATGTACCCTTAAGTGAGGATAACCTTCCACTTTAAGCTTCAATCTTATCTTTATCTTTAAGCCCTATCTCCATCTCTTCTCAAATGCATCCTACAACCATAAACTAAACAAAAATTGCCTATTTAACACAAAAGTACTTAAATTAAAATAAAATAACAAAACTAACTAAAAACTAACTAAACAATGCATTTCTAAACTTATTATGCTATAAAATAGCGTGTTAAATGCATGCATATTTCACACTCATCAAATTCCCCCACACTTGAGCCTTTACTTGTCCTCAAGCAAAATTAAGAGAACAACCTATTTATACAAAGAACCAACATCATGAGTAGTTTTTAACTTGAGGAACCATCCTAATCTCCCCTTAATACAAAGTTTAAAAATTGAAAATCAAAACAATAACTCATAATCAAGAACATAACAATTAGCAAGTGAAAAGCAAACTCCCTCGTTGAATTCATGAAAAAGTATGATTAACAGCCAAGAAAAATGAAAGTAGGCATGAAACATTAACACTCTAGTAGTTCTTTTATTAATAACACTTAAAAGGCACACAATTTATTCCTTATAATTTTCTTATTGTAGTATCCCCCACCTTTCCATATTACTCAATATGGATACCTCAATAAAGTCCTTTGGATACTCATGCCCTTTATAGAGCATTGGAGTAATGCACAAGTGCGTTTTATGCTCCATCTCGCTTAAGGAACTTATTTATTTACTTATTTATTTTTTATTAAGTGCCTATACACAAATGAACTACATGAAATATTTAAATTTCTACAAACACCTTTCTCAACTATCAAGCACACTATT
>CATIWO010366521.1:0-10633 GCA_949673435.1 Macaranga tanarius | reverse complement strand
AAGTTCTTGAAGGAGCTGATTTCTAACAAAAAAAAGTTGAAGAAATTTGAGACAGTCACACTCACAAAGAAGTGTAGTGCCATCATCTCTAATAAACTTCTTTTAAAAAGGAAGCAACTAGGGAGTCTCACTATCCCATGTTCTGTTGGAAATTTATCATTTCAAAAATTACTATGTGATTCTGGTGCCTCTATTAATCTTATACCTTTGTCAATTTATAGGAAATTGGGACTTGGAGAAGTAACACCAACAAACATCCGCTTGCAACTAGCAGATAAGACAGTAAAGGAACCAGAGGGCATAATAGAAGATGTACTAGTAAGGGCTGGAAAATTCATTTTTCCAGTGGATTTTGTTATTCTTGACTTTGAGGAAGATGAAGATGTTTAAAATTAGGTTTAAAAAATACTTAGTTAGTGAGATTTATAAAACTTAGTGTTAATTCTACTCCATTAATTATAAGTTTATCTTAGAGGAAAATCTATTATTCAAAATATGCTTTCAAAATGAATTAAGATTAGCTTAGACTTAGATGTTTAATCTATTTTAAGAAATAGTTAAATTGAGAATAAGAACCCTATTTTATTTTCTTTAAGTTTCAAACCAAAATTTGGTGTTTAAACAAACAAACACATTTAGTATTTTAGTATTCAATTTGCAATCTCTGTGGGACGATATCTTAATTTATTACTTGCAACAATTTCGTACGCTTGCGAATTTCACACACATCATATATAATACAATGATCTTAATGATAGAATATATCAAAATGAGAATTGAGAAAGTGAAACTATACTTCCGTTCAATAGAAATATTATAATACGAGAACTCAAATCTTAAATGTACAGATAATATACCGAGAATTATGATATACTGATAATTATGATGAATGTAAAATGAAATAGTTGCGTAGAACATAGTTACAATAATTTAAGAATGACAATTTAATTATAAATGTAACAGTGATCCTTTTTCTTTGAGTTATTGTTTGAGCACTCCATCTATTATTCATGTTTATATTATGTTGTTCATTATTTTTCTTGAGTGCTCATTATTGTTTTATCTTTTCTTTGTATTATATTTCACTCTGAGGAAATTACCCACATTCGTTTATTTTAAATTTCTAGCATAGGTATATTATTTTTATTTAGCTAGTATATGTATGATGGCAACACAGTGGATCATGATAACCTACACGGTGACTGAGACTATGTCACTAGTGAGATATGTTATATGTCATGATGTGGATGCTGAGATAGATTTTCAGAGTGGGGCTTGAGCCTATAGGAGCTTTTGTCCGTAAATCTATCATTAGGGAGGATTGCTTAAATAGTGTTTGCAACACCATCAAGGTTTTCTACGAGTCCACCACTAACGTGCATGCAGGTCACTTTGACCTGGATATGAGCGGATGGAGGATAATGATTTTGTCTTTTTAGTGATGAGGCTGGACTACACCCTTGGTGATACTTGTTCTTTTTTGCTCTAGTGTTGGGTGTTGACAGTTAAGTCTTAGACTAGTGTGGTGCAGGTCATAAATGCATAGTTATGCTTAGACAGAGATTCTAAGTGTTTGAGAGAGGGTTATTGGAGCTCTATCATGTTGTTTTAATTTTGTATTCAGTTGTAGTATAACCTATACTCTTGTATCATTATCCTCATGTGATGTAGTACTTATGAAGATGTACTAATATGTATATTTTACAAGTTATATTATGAAATAAAGTATAACATTTCCACTTGCCATCAAAATTAATATTTTGGATTTATTATGTTTATTGACTGTCGTAATAAGATTATAGTCATCTTACAATGTATTGTCAATTGATAACATGTTTAGTATGAGTTTCCTTTTGAGTTAGTTTTTAGGTAACACTTCTCTCTATTGTAGCCCATTGGATAGGGTTTTCCAATAGAGGTATTTTGGGAGGGGTGTTATAAAAAATTAAATTTATAATTTCTTAATGATATAAATTTTTTTTAATGTGAATCCAATATTAATTTTTGTAAATTATTATTTTTTTTTTACTTTAGAAAGATGAATTTTACTATATGTTGGGACTAAAAATTAAATTTATAATTTTTAAAATGTTATAAAAAATTTGTTAGTCGGCTACTTGGTTTTCACCTTGATAAATTATTCATCACTCACTTTAAAAATAATAATTTTTATTACATTTATAGATAAATAAATAGTAGTAAAAAATAGATAAATAAATAAATAAATTGAAATTTAATTAAGATAGAAAAATATGATCAATTTATTAACCAATTAGACTAAACCTAATTTCATATACTTCTTCATTTGAATTTAAATTTCAAGTGAAAAAAAAAAAAAAAGGTACAATACAAATTTATGAGCTCAACTATTTACATGTATTAGTGGGGTAAATTGCACTTACGTACGGTACCCAACCTTTTAGACTTATACCAATAAAATGTCTAATCTTTTTTTTTTTTAATGCAAAACCCCCCAACCTTTCAATTCGGTAATAGAAAAGTGCCCAAAGTCAATTTCCGGTAGTCGGTGCTGACATGTCGCTTACGTGGAGTGTGACATGTCAGAATTCTGTGGACACGCAAGAGAGAGTGGGACACATGGCGCCATGTCATCGCCGCATGTCCCATAAATTTTTTTAAAAATAATATTTTTTAATAATTTTGAAAATAATTATTTTGAAAAAATTATTAAAAAATATTTTTTAAAAAATTATGGGACACATGGCGATGACATGGCGCCATATGTCCCACTCCCCTTGCGTGTCCATAGAATTCTGACACATCACACTCCACGTAAGCGACAGGTCAGCACCGACTACCGGAAATTGACTCTGGACACTTTTCTATTACCGAATTGAAAGGTTTGGGGTTTTGCGTTAAAAAAAAAAAGTTAGATATTTTGTTGGTATAAGTCTAAAAGGTTGGGTACCGTGAGTGCAATTTACCCGTATTAGTGATAACTGATAAGTAATACTTTATAAATGTGTGGATAAGCTCAGCACCCATGAGACTTTTCCTATGCTCATCGTTTTCTCAGCTGATTAAAGCAGCCACAACACGGAAAATTTCTTGGCGACGAGCTCATTCTTTGGATCCAACATCTGAACTAATTTCATCAAATACTTTTCATCTCTGACCAACTCTTTCTTGTTCCATTTCATAGTCAATAGTGACACCAATGCAATCATCACTGGCCAACTCTTATACGCCTGCTGGCTTTGGCATTTCCATTAGCTTTAGTAATAGAACTACACAATCCTTAGTTGCCCGTTTGTTTCCGTCTCTTATTGATAAACTTGCATAAAATGATAGTGATATTTGTTGCACGATAAAGGACCCTTGCTTGATAAAATCGCCGAGGTGAGTGGTGAACAATGTTGAGGATGAGAGAATTCGAGAAACAGAAAATGAGATTTAAAGAGAACTAATTGCAAGCAAGACCTGTTCCATTGTATCAAAATTAGATAAAGTTTATGTTAAATCCATTGATTAATCTTTGCAACCTTTTTTTTTTTTTGACTATAAGTGTACGAAGAATCACTACGCAATGTGCTGCCTTTTCTCTTGCTACATGCGAACTGGTACAATGCCTTCTTTTGCCTCTTCTGCAATTGCATGTGTTCTAATCGTTTTCGATCCAAATCGACACACTTTAATCAACACTGAAACACCCCGGTATGTGGAAATTGCCCACCCATTGTTCGGATCGAAAGTGATTTCTTCAATAGCAATTGTAACCTTTTCTTTTAAGGACATGGAACCTATATCCGTGATTTTTAACAATGACCCTAATCCTCCTTACTCGAATACAATCTTTCTTGCTTTATCGCTCACCGAAGGCAGTAGAGAAACAACCAAGATAGCTTTTTCTTAAATCAAATGATGATTTTGATTAGAATGAGTAGTGTAATCAAAATACCCATTAAAAATCAAAATCTAAAAAGGCCTACCATATGTTGATAATTAGAAAGGCTGTGGGACCCATCTCCTTTTATATCAATGCCACATCAGTTTTACCCAAAGGGTGGAGATTTTTGCACTCCACTTATTTATAAATGCACTCCATATTTAACTTTTTATTAATTTCAATGACATAAATATTCTTACTCTTAAATAACTCTTTTATTTAGCTCATTATTATTTAAACTTCTTATATGTGTTTAATTATTTTATTACTTTTTGAATTTCCAATGTATATTAAATCTTAAATACATATTTAAATTTTTATATTACAAAAAAAAGATAAAAATGAAAAACTAAATAATAGAAACATTAATTTTTACAAGTTATGAGCTAAAAAAATTAGACTCTTGGTTAAAATTCTAAATACAGTGGATTTCATTATTTAGTTAAACACAATGAATATGTATTTTGAAATTTACTTCAATATGATAGATTAATATTTAAAATTTTATTTATAGTGTATATTTAATATGTAAATCTAAATATATTATTTATTTTCAAAAATATTAACTTTTGAATATAAAATAAATAATTGGAGAACCAAAATTGATATTAAATTATAAAAGAGAAATAAGGACACATTTAATTTTTTCATAAAATAGAATTTTTTACTGAAAAATAAATACATTTTTACAAAGCAAAATAATTCAAAAAATAAATTTTTTTATAAAAAGTGTGATTAAATAGAATCTTTTGAATCTTTTAATTATTAAGTAGCTATTTTAAATAAAAAGTATTTATGTAATATAAATTAAAAAATAAAAAAGTGAAAAAATTCAAATAAATAATTTATTAAAAAATAAAAATGTTAAATACAAATAGATAATTTATCAAAAAAATAAAAATTTTATTGATAAATTATCTGTTTGAATTTTTTATTATTTTTTGAAATTCAAATGACATAATTATTCTCTACTTGTAATAGCTCTTTAATAATTAAAATATTTGAAATATCCTATTTAATTGCACTTTTTATAAAATTTTAACTTTTTAAATTATTTTACCTTGTAAAAACATATTAATTTTTTGTAAAGAATTTTATTTTATAACCTTGTATAATTATTAAACTCATTCATATAAATATATAATATTCATTTCTATTTTATAATCTACTATCAATATAATCACTTATCTAATTATTTATTTAATATTCTAAAAATTGAATTTTTTGAAAATAAATTATATATTTAAATTTACACATTAAATACAAAATATAAATAAATTTTGAAAATTAATTTTTTTTGCATTAAAGTAAATTTTAAAATACATATCCAAATAATTAAAAACATATTAAAATTTATAACTAATAATGAAATCTACTATGCCTAATATTGTTAAAAAAAGAATGTACATTTTTTGGATAATAACTTGCAAATATTAATGATTTTTATTTTTTACATTTTTTATTTTTAATATAAAAATTTAAATATATATTTAAGGCTCAATATATATTGCACATTTAAAAAAAATAATTCATAAGATAATTAAACACATATAAAAAGTTAAAATGGTGCATTAGTTAATAAAAAAATCATTTAAGAGTAAGGATAGTCTTGTCATTTAAATTTTAAAAAGTCAAATATGGAGTGCATTTATAAATAAGTAGAGGGCGAAAATCCCCACCCTTACCTAAATAGTATGTATTTTGAAATGATTTACTGTTTAGAGGGGTATAAATCACAGGAAAAAATCAATTTTGTTCTTCAATGGTCCAAAAAAATGTAAGAGATATATGTGCTTCTCGATATAAACATTAGAGGCAGAAATCCACCTTCGCACTAATAATATTTGATTAAATTTTTAAATTGATAATTACTAGCATTTACATTCATATCAGCTTTAATTTAAAACTTTTCACCAACATCATTTTTTTTAAAAAAAATATAGTTACTAGATCTTGGTAACTTTAAATAATTAATGTTAATGTAATAAAAAGATTATTTATGAAAATATTAAAAATATTAATTACACAAAAAAAATATTAAAAATCATGTTAATAAAATTTTTTTGAAACTCTTTAAGTTCTAACAATAATAAATATTAGTATTTCATTAAAAATTTATTGTCAAACTTTGATTAAAAATAGCTATATATTTATATTTAAATTATATAAATTCAATTATAAATAAAACTATTTTCAATATTTATAATTAATTACAAGTATAAAATAACATTTTATATTATATTATATATTATTGTTAATATTTACAATAATAAAAAACTAAACCAATCTAAATGTTCCTACTATTTTATATTTCATTGAAAAAAGCGTTCAACCTACATGATCTGTTCATGATATTTTGAACAGTTCAATATTAATATACTATCAAAATTAACATTAATATATGATTATATATAAAAATTAACTAATACTTAGATTTATAAATAAATATACTATCAATAATAACTACTATAAATTTTATTAGCTACTTAGTATTAATTAGTTATCAACTATTGGCAATTTGCATCAGTTATCAATCACCATCAATTAACATCAACTATCAACAACATAGCCAAATAGGCTTTAAAAGTGGATTGGACGAAGCCACTTCCTCCTCAAATGTCATTTTACATTTTATGCTTTGTGAATTTTTGAGTTTTGGTTATCCTAATCTTTTTTCTAATTTCTACTTTTTTTTTTTTTTGTTTGGTGTTTGCTCTTGTTAATTTTTCATTTGTTTATAGTTTGCTTCCCTCAACAAAATTTCTGGTTCACTATTTAAGTCCTACTTTAGTTTGTAATTTAACACCTTCAACTTTAGTTTGTAACTAGGCCCCAACCCGCACTTTGCACGGGAGAATATAAATTTTTAAAATTATTTACTAAAAAATCTAAAATAAATAAATAAATATATAAAAGATACTATATTTAATTGGATAAAACATACATTAATATTTGCAAAATACAATTAAAGATAATTAAAATTTGTAAAATGTAAATATTTTAAAATCAAATTCAAATGAATTGACCTTACTCTTTGGCGTAGAAGCCATATCGAAAAAAAAAAGTATCAGAACTAAATTGAAAAAGAAAGAGATAGTTAGGGATTCGCCATGCTCAACAGGTCTGGTCTCCACATAAACTTGTGGAGGATCCTCAAGAAAAATGATTTCATTGCAAGCAACCTAGACGCCTCATGCATTGTATTGAAAGTGGACATTGGATCTGAGTGTTCATCACTTCCATCAGGAGTTATCAGCCATGGAAGAAGGGGCTTTGATCTTTAGTCCTTTAGACAATTTTCTCAAATTTTAATTCAAACATTCACCATTCTCGCACCATTTGAAAAATCTTGAACATTTCAATAGGCTTGACACTGTCATTCCTCCAGGCCAACCTATCACAATATCAAGAAATCTCATCTCATGGTTGACAACACCTTGCAAGAACATGCTATGATTTTTCTTTTGGTCACACCAATAATTTGAGATTTAAACTGCCAAAAGTGTCATTATAACGTGTGTTGCATCAATAGCACTAGAGCAATTTAGCAACCCAAACAATGCTTCAAACTTGGACTTAATAACCTCCATTCTATTAGCATCAGGCCACTTAAGATAGTGCTTGGACCATTTTTCCAATGCTTCAATCCAGGTCACTTGAGAGACAATAGATTGGCCAACTGTTAGACTCTTGATGAAGGTGGACTGGGCCGGGCCAGGCCTGATGAGCTGGAGTATTTGGAATTGGACTTGCAAAAGTGAGTCTTTTCTTCTTGAATGATGGAGGCGGGCCGGGTCGGGCCTGACGGGCTGGAGTGTTTGGAATTGGACTTGCAAAAGTAAGCCTTTTCTTCTTGAATGATGAAGCTACACCAAAATAGCTTGGGCCATTTTTTGAGTCTCCGTGTGTTTAATTATAAGGCCTTCTTCTTCTTATTTTTCCAATGTGTGATTCTTACCCACTTACTTTTCAAGCTCTAACACTCCCCCTCAAATGCAACTGGATTGGGCTCTATTCTTTTATAAGCCCAGTTGTATTTGCTTCAATATGTCTGAGGTCTTTTTCTTGTGAAAGCTCTAGTCTAGCCCATTCTCTCTCGGGCTTTGAACTTTCAAGGCTCTAGACTTACTTCCTTCAGTTTCCATCCTTCTTTTTCTTTCTTTGGGCTTGGACTTTCTTCCTCTAGTGTCCACCCATTTCTTCTTCTCATTAGGCTTAGACTTTCTTCCTTTAGTGTCCATCCTATTTCTTCTTCAATTTGACCTCTTCAATATTAGCCCATGCTTATGGCTTATTCTTTATCTTTATACTTTTTAGCCCATTCTTCATCTTAATCTTAGGCCTTCTTCTTTCTTGGACTAGGATCTTGATGGCCTGTTAAGGCATTGGGCTATGATACCATGTTAGACTCTTGATGAAGGCGGGCCGGGCCAGGCCTGACGGGCTGGAGTGTTTGGAATTGGACTTGCAAAAGTAAGCCTTTTCTTTTTAAATGATGGAGCTACACTAAAATGGGTTGGGCCATTTTTGGAGTCTCTATGTATTTAATTATAAGGCATTCTTCTTATTATTATTTTTCCAATGTGGGATTCTTACCCACTTACTTCTGAAGCTCTAACACCAACCCCAAAGGCAGCCCCAACTAAAATTTGAGATCCACCGGATACTAACCTTCTCATAGCAATTGCAACCTGTTTCTCAACATTAAGAAGTCTTCCTTCAATGTTGATAAGCCCTGATGGTGGCCTTGAGACAGAAGATCTTCTCTCACGAGCGAACAAATATTCAAAGCTCTTTTTTGAGACCCTGAAGAAAAAACTTGAATGCTTCTTCCTCAGCAGATGGTACTAAAGCATCAATATGGTCAAAACACAAAAATATCAACGCTCATCCTTATACAAAAATATATTTTAATAAAAAAAATACAATTTATAATTCCAAAAGTTAACAACTTTGACATTATTAGAACTCCAAAAAGTTCAATTTACACAAAAAGGCACATAATTTCTCACTTCAAGATGAACCCACTAAAATTCAGCATCCTTTCAGTTAAGCACCAAATTACAACCTGACAAATCACCAAAATTAACAATGCAAAGCGACTTCAATTTAATTATATGAGAATTTATGGACCGAATAACATGAAAATAGATAAACCCACAAATAATAAACATACAGAATGTTAAAACTCATGGACCATTAAGTAATGGGTATGAATAAAAAAATCAAACTAAACAAAATTTAAATAAGCTGCATTAATTTTCCAAAAGAAAAAAAAGAGTCAAATGAACTGAGAAAAAAAATGGGTCAGAGAGAAAAGGGTACCTCCATAAGTAGAACTCTTGCACTAGAAAGTATCCCACCAATCGGAGTCGCTAGCATTGGGATCGATAGGAGCCACTGTTACTCTTTTGTATTTGTTCTTGAGTTTCTTCTTCTTTATTTCTTTAAAGCTTTTTTGCTTTTCTGTGACATTGATGAAAAGTTGAAGATGGCTTAGAGGTCATTGTTTAGCTATAAGAAACTCAATAACTTGAGAATAAATAATAAATAAAAAATCGGATGAAGCTAAAACTGAAGGGAAGTGGAAATAGAAGGGTTTGGTAAAACTGAAAATGAAAAAGTGAAAGGACAATTTGGAAAACACTTCATTTTAAGGGAGCCATGTGTCAAAAACATAGGATGCCAGGTGTCAAAATTGATATAATGCTCAGCTTTATTATATATAGATAGATTTAATATCTTCAAGTACCTTGATATAGTAGTCATGGTAGCTATTAGAAATTTATGAAGTTATATCCAACCTGTAACTTTAAAAATGCATCATGTTCTTGACCCAGTATATGCGTATGTTTGTGTATTTTATTATTTTTTTAAAAAAAAATTTAAAAAATGCAACAAAATTTACTTCAAAATATAGTTATTAATTAGAACAATTTTTCCTAATTCATTACTCCATTTTTTATTTTAAAAAAGGAAAAATAGTCCTATTTATCTTCAACTTTCAGCCAATATTATATATAATCCTATCTTTTAATTTGTATCAATTTAGACAGTTAACCTTTCGATCTATTTCAATTTTATTCAACTTACAATTGGCATGTGCAATTGCTGACGTGGATGTGTGACGTGTATTAAATTGGCGACTGGACCAATACAACGGCGTTTTGAAATTGACATTGTTAAAAAAAAAGAGCCCAAAATGTGGTCGTTTTATTGAAATAAAGAATCCATAACAAAAAGAAAAATGCTGCTTCTTTCGCCGTCAGGCACGATTCCATCACCGGTGCATCTCTAAACTTCATCAGCACTAACCCTCGGCATTACTTGGCTCATGTCTTGCCATCCATTGCTACTGGTATGTGCTATGGAACTGAAAGAGCAACTTCAACCTCCATTGTATCTTTACGTGGGGTCAAAAACCCTATTGTTGTCATAGGCAAATCGGAGCTTTGCCCCAACATCATAACTGTCCCTTGCTCCGCCTCAGACTGAAGCCTTTTACTATACCACCATTACAATCCCTAGCTCTATTTGTCATCAAATATCACCTACTCATAATCATAACTCTACCGCGCTGTTCATGGAGAAGCTTCCCTTACCGGAATTGCTGTTGATTTTTATCTCAAATCTAATATCGATCAAGTTCAAGTCACGACCCCAAGAAGCTAGGCTTTTATCGTTTGCGAACTTCCCTAAGCTAAAGCCTCTTGCTTCGCTGCTGCT
>CATIWO010366510.1:0-13914 GCA_949673435.1 Macaranga tanarius | reverse complement strand
TTTTTGTTTATTTGGTGGTAATAAAATTTAAAAATTACTAGAAAATTCATTGAAAATGTCAATAATAAAGATTTTATAACTTTATAAAAATAAACATATATTTTGAAATATATCATATTTTATTAGTATCTAAAGTATGGTAAAATACAATTTTAAACATAAATAAATTAATTTTTTAATTTAGGGACAGATTTTTTGTCACTAATCCATTACTATTTAGTGACGGATTAGTGACAAACAATCCGTCACTAAATTAAAAAAATTAATTTATTTTATATTTAAAATTGTATTTTACCATACTTTAGATACTAATAAAATATGATATATTTCAAAATATATGTGAATTTTTTATAAAGTTATAAAATCTTTATTATTGACATTTTGGTGAATTTGCTAGTACATTTTAAATTTTATTACCACCAAATAAATAAAAAAATAATAAATAGTGGATTTTATAATTTTATGAAATAAATATTTTATTACATAAAATAAATTCATTTTTTAAATTTAATGACAGATTTATTTCTATGTTTAAAATTGCATGCTAGCTAAGTTGCTTGCATGATTGTGAATCGACAACAAGTTAATTAAATTTATGTAATAAAATCGTTATTTTATAAAGTTATAAAATTCACCATTTATTTTTTTTATTTATTTTGTGGTAATAAAATTTAAAAATTACTAGAAAATTCATTGAAAATGTCAATAATAAAGATTTTATAACTTTATAAAAAAACATATATTTTGAAATATATCATATTTTATTAGTATCTAAAGTATGGTAAAATACAATTTTAAACATAAAATAAATTAATTTTTTAAATTTAGTGACGAATTTTTTGTCACTAATCCGTCCCTATTTAGTAGGTCAAATAACCACGACCGATGATGGAAGCTTGAGATAGATCTGTGTGTGATGCAGAAGTCTCATGAACGGTTCCTGAAGATGAAGTGGATTTACTTATTCGAGTTTCAACCAATCATATATCGTTGGCCAATAATTATGCTTTAGAGCCATAAAGTTATAAAATATGCTCTAATTATGGGATTTTTTTTGTGATATTTCAAAATTTGCTACTAAATTTTAAATTTTATTACCACCAAATAAGCAACAAAATAAAAAATAGTGGTCAAATGACCATGACCGATGATGGAAGCTTTTTTTTTTTGTATTTTGATCTTTTGTTCGGTGTTTTCGGTTATTTTTTGTAAATTTTAAAATTTTATTATCACCAAAATAATAAGATAAGAAACTACTGTTGGGATTTTTGGTGATATTTCAAATTTTGCGAGTAAATAATTATGCTTATTCGAGTTTCAACCAACTATTGCTGGTCAATAATTATGCTCTGGAGCCATAAAGTTATAAAATCTTTAATTATGGAATTATTGGTGATGTTTCAAAATTTGCTACTAAATTAATATAGTTTATTACTACCAAAGTTTTATGTTAATTTTTTGTTATTTTTTGGACTTTTGTTGGGCATTCGGTTATTTTCTATAAATTTCAAAACAAATTTACCACCAAAATTATAAGATAAGTAGTTATAATTATTTTTTAAAAACTTAAAAATAGTTTAAATTAGACAATATTATTTTAAACCAAAACTATGTAGTTTTGGTCCAAGGTTGCTCTATGTGTCTTTGAACCAAAACGACATAGTTTTGGTATAGGGTTAGTGTTTTTTTCACAATGAAAATCCTTATGCCTTTTTTTCACCCAGCCCGCTTCTTCTTGCCACCATCAATTTTTTGCTTCTTCTTACTAAAGTTTTTTGCTTGGAAATTTTGCTTTTGCCTTGAACAAAAATAAATCCATCTGTTTTAAGATATCATCGTTTCTCTCGGCTTTGCTGTAGGCACCGTTGTTGTTCAAGCCGTCGCTTCCCAGTCCAGCACCTAAGCAGCCAAACTCTCTAAGGTCGACGCCAATTTCATCGCATCCAAAAAGAATCCCGGTGTCACTATCGTCGAGTGAAACTCGTCGTCTTCCACGAGCCCAACACCACTGCCTCTTACTCTCGACGAAACCAACCTTCGACATCAACTTCATCGAACCACAAATCATCACCAAATCGAAACCGCACCTCCTTCGGCTGGCGTGAACCTCAGTTCTCAAATCACCCATGATGAGTGTGAAAAACACTTACTTTAAGCACTTTATTTTATTGCATCTTAGGCTTAGTAGTTGCATTATTAGTTAGTTCTTAGTTAATTCAATTAGTTTTGTTATTTTGTCTTAATTGTTAAGATTTAGTTGTGTTTAGATAATTTCTTTTGAATTTTGTTTTGTAGGATGCATTGGGATGAAGTTTGGATAGGCTAAAGACTCAAGATAAAGAGTTATCTACGTTGGGGATGTGCATGGCCGTGCTTGATTGTTGCATGACCGTGCCTGAAAGTTAATTTTGCATGTTACAGAGTGGCACGGCCTTGCCAAAATCGAACACGGCTATGCAAGACATAAGGCTCAGCAATATGTTGTTTCTTGCATAGCCATGCCATTTTCTTGCACACACATGCCTGACTTATGTGGCAGCCCATGAGATGATAGTTTTCAGCTGAAGTTTAGATAGAAAGGAACTTATCTCTTAGTTTTTTATTAGATAGAGATTGAGAGGGGTTAGATTACCTTTCTCACTAGGTCTTTAGGTATATAAATAGGACCATTTCGTTTTCATTTGAGGGTTATTCCTGTTTTTAAGTTGTTCTTAGTTTTAGGTTATTTTTGTTCTGGAACCTATTCTTGTTTTTATTTTTATTTAATTCAGAATATATTTTCATTAGTTTCATTCATAGTAGAGGTGATACTTGGCTTGAAGTTAGAAGAGCAAGGATTCCTGATATCATTTGAAAGGGGTTTTTCTTGTATCACTCTTTTATTTAATTGTTATTATGTTGAGATTGGTTTTCACTTCTTGTTTATTTTCTTTTCTCTTTAACATGAGTAGCTAGATCTTTTATAGGGTTCTTATTTTGAATTGACCATGTGCTTATTATGATTATGTTAGGTTACTATATTTAATTTATTGGTTGTTACTGTGCTTAATGTCATTTTAGGACTGATCAATCTAAAATTGAATTGACACTATAGGCTTAATCGAGAGATATATTCTGTAGGAAATGGCAATGACCTATTGATTGCTTAGCTAGTTGAGAGACAGTTAAGTGGATTAATATTGATTAAAGGTTGTGTTTAAAATTGGAATTAAAAGGCATTAGGTTGGTGAGAGCCGGTAAACTTATTGTTAATAAATCTATAATTAATTATAGGTTTATCTGAGAGGAAAATCTATAGTTTCTAAAATCCCTTCAAAATGAATTATAACTAGTGTAAACCTAGTTGTGTAATCAATCCTTTGAAATGGTCTAATTGAGAATAAGGACCCCAGCTTTTAAACTTGCATTGAATTTTTATTTTTACTTTTCTTAATTTAGTTTTGTTACTTTGAAATTCCAAACTCTATTTCGTTGTCTAAATAATCAAACGTTGTGAGTATTGCAATATTTAACCTACAATCTCTGTAGGACGATATCTTTATTTACTACTTGATATGATTCTGTGCACTTGCGGATTACACACATTAAGTTTTTGGCACCGTTGCCAGGGATTGGCAGAGGATTGATATTGTAAGAAAATTATGTTGCTTGATTTAGACGTTATTTTTAATTTTATTCTTAATTGTGGTATTTCAGGAATTTGTGTTATTTGATGCACACACGAAGTGCAAGCAAACAAGGACTTGAGTTAATACCACTTGATTTGGAGCTAGAGAAGACAGTTCGTGAAAAGAAGAAATAAACAGTCATATCTCAATAATCACCAAGAAAAATGGACTTAGGAGATGACAGGAATGACCCGCAGAGGCAACTAGTTCTTCAAAATCCTCATAATATGCAGAGAACCATGCGAGATTTTATAAGTCCTAATATGCAAGGTGATCAGACACCAATTATGAGGCCGGCAGTAGTAGCAAACAACTTTGAAATCAAACCGGTAATGATCCAGATGATCCAAAACTCACCATTCAATGGGCTACCATATGAGGATCCATTTGGACATATGTCTAGATTCTTAAAGTACTGTTCTACCTTCAAGATGAATGGAGTACAGCCTGATGCAATCCGTTAATCCTCTTTCTCATTTTCCCTAATGGATAGAGCAAAGAGATGGTTTATAAGTTTGCCACCCAACTCCATCAACACTTGGCAAGAGCTTTACACCACCTTTTTCAACAAATACTTACCACCTGCAAAAGTGTTGAGGATCAGAAATAAGATTAACTCTTTCTTTCAAAGAGATGATGAAACATTCTACGACTGCTGGAAAAGATTCAAAGACCTTCAGAAGTAGTGTCCACCTCAATTGATTCCTACTTGGGACTTAGTGCAATCATTCTACAAAGGAGTCAATCATACGGTTAGAGTCAACATTGATGCAGCAGCTGGAGGTACTATCATGTCAAAGACATAAAAAGATGCCTTAGATCTCTTTGAAGAAATGGCTAATACACAAAGTTTGTGGTCTAATGAGAGGACCATTACAAAGAAGGCTGGAGCCATAGAAGTGGATAGCTTAACCATGTTGAATGTAAAGCTTGATACTCTGAAAAAAGAATGGACAAGGTGAATGTAAATGCAGTGTCTACATTCTCTTCCTCATATGAACTATGCCAAGGAGGTCATTTTATAATAGAATGTCAAATGATGTAAGGAATGTCTACTACAGAGGGTGTTAACTATGTGGGAAACTTCAAAGGACCTCAAAACCAAGTCTATGGGAATACCTATATTCCAAGTTGGAGGAATCATCCAAACTTCTCTTGGAGCAATCAAGGAATAAACCAGTGGAGACCACAAGCACCACCAAGATTTGGAGGACAGAATGTGCAGCAACCTCAACCTCAGTTTAACCAAGACAAAGGTTTATCCTCTGGAAGTTTAATAGAGAGCAAGATAGAGAAATTCATAGATGTAATGTCATCAAAGATGAGCCAGCAAGATGAAGTTCAAAAGAGGATGGAGCAAATGATCCGAAATCACTCTTTTTCTATCCACAATCTAGAAGTGCAAATGGGGTAGCTAGCAAATTCCTTAGCAATAAGGAATCAAGGTGCATTACTGAGTAATACGAAGAAGAATCCAAAAGAGCAAGTAAAGGCCATCACCTTAAAAAGCAGTACAGAGATCCAAACCCCTAAAGCAACAGTAGAGTATGAAGAAAAGAAGAATAAAGGAGAGAAAGAACAGGATGATGAAAGGGCTGAGACTCCAGAAGAACCAGAAGTGAAGGAAGAGAACAAAGATAAAGCTAAGCCGAAAGTACCACCAATTCAACTTTATGAACCTTCAGTACCATATCCGCAAAGGTTAAAGAAAAAGGAGCATGATCAGCAGTTTGTAAAGTTTATGGAAAGATTCAAGACACTCCACATCAACATGCCTTTTGTGGAATGTCTAGCTCAGATGCCAAAGTATGCAAAGTTCTTGAAGGAGCTGATTTATAACAAGAAGAAGTTGTAGGAGTTTAAGACAGTCACACTTACAAAGGAGTGCAGTGCCATCATCTCAAACAAACTTCCTTTAAAAAGGAAGCAACCAGGGAGTCTTACTATTCCATGTTCTGTGAGGAATTTATCATTTCAAAAATCTTTACGTGATTCAGGTGCTTCTATTAATCTTATACCCTTATCTATTTATAGGAAATTGGAACTTAGAGAAGTAAGACCAATAAACATTTGTCTATAACTGGCAGATAGGACAGTAAAAGAACTAGAAGGAATAGTGGAAGATGTGCAAGTAAGGGCTGGAAAGTTCATTTTTCCAGTGGACTTTATCATCCTAGACTTTGAGGAAGATAAAGATGTTCCTTTGATCCTTGGTATGCCTTTCCTCTACACTGCCAAGGCAATCATTAATGTTTATGATGGAACTTTGACTCTAAGAGTAGGTGAGGAAAGTTGTAAGTTCAACATCTATCAAGGTATGAAATACTCTTCTAAAAGTGATTTATGCTTTAGAGTTAATGTTGTGGATGAATGTGTGATTGAAGTCCAACGAATGAGGTTGGAAAATTGTGATGAATTGGAGTATATTGAGAAGTGTATGCAGGTACAAACCTCCTAAGATGAAGATTACCTTAAACACCAAACTTCCTTTTCCTAAATCCAATTACCAAACACTGAACCTATACCACCCTCAACCATAAAACCATCGAATGTAGATTTGAAACCCTTACCTCAACATTTGAGGTACACTTTTCTTAGAGAGAACCAAACTTTACCTGTGATCATATCCTCTAAACTCACCCAAGACTAAGAGGAATTGCTTGTGAGAATGCTCAAGAGGAGAATAAGAGCAATTAGTTGGAAAATTTCAGATATAAGAGGGATAAGTCCATATTATTTCATGCATAAAATTCTAATGGAAGATGGATACAAGCCAACCATTGAAAGGCAAAGGGGGCTCAATCCAAACATGCAAGAAGTGGTGAAGAAAGAGGTGGTCAAGCTATTAGATGCTGGAATTATTTACCCAATCTTAGACAGTTCATGGGTAAGTTCTATCCAGTGTGTACCAAAGAAAGGAGGAATGACTATGGTGAAAAATAAATAAGGTAAGCAGATCTCTACAAGAATAGTGACTAGATGGAGAGTGTGCATTGACTGCAGGAAGTTGAATTCGGCTACTAGAAATGATCACTTTCCACTACCATTCATTGATCAGATGTTGGAGAGGATAGCAGGACATGCCTTCTACTATTTCTTAGATGGTTATTGGGGCTACAATCAGATAGCTATTGCTCCAGAAGATCAAGAGAAAATAAAATTCAAATGTCTCTATAGCACATTTGCTTATAGAATAATACCATTTGGATTGTGTAATGCTCCAGCAACCTTCCAAAGGTGCATAATGGCCATATTCTCAGACTTGGTGAAAGAAATAATAGATGTGTTCATGGATGACTTCTCAGTCTATGGAAGCTCATTTGAAGGATGCTTGGAAAAGTTGGAGCAAGTTCTTACATGGTATGAGGAGATAAATTTGGTGCTAAATTGGGAGAAGTGTCATTTTATGGTGGAGGAAGGAATTGTTCTTGGGTATAAAATTTTAGCACAAGGTATTGAAGTGGACAAAGTAAAAGTGGAGACCATTGAAAAGCTCCAATACCCAACAAATGTCAAAGGAATTTGAAGTTTCCTAGGTCATGCAGGATTCTATTGGTGGTTTATCTAGGATTTTTCAAAAATCTCTAAACCTCTTTATAAATTACTTGAGAAAGATTCTCCTTTTGACTTTACTAATGATTGTAAATTGGCTTTTGATAGGTTGAAAGAAGTATTGATATCAGCTCCTATAGTTGTCTCACCAGATTGGAATCTTCCATTCGAACTAATGTGTGATGCAAGTGATCATGTAATAGGAGCTGTACTTGGCCAAAGGAAGGAGAATAAACTTCATGTCATCTATTATGCAAGTTGAACCTTGAAGATGCACAACTCAAGTATGCCACAACCGAGAAGGAGATGCTAGCAGTAATTTTTACTTTTAATAAATTTTAATCTTACTTACTTGGTTCTAAAGTTGTTGTGCATACAGATAATGTAGCATTGAAGTACCTCTTGAATAAGAAGGACTCAAAGCCAAGGCCTATATGATGGGTGCTGCTGTTGCAAGAGTTCGACATTGAAATTAAAGACAAGAAGGGATCAAAGAATGTAGTAGCTGATCATCTCTCAAGATTAGAGCTAGAGTAAGAATATAATGAGGAGGAAGAGCCTATCTAGAAGCTATTTCCAGATGAGATGTTGTTAGCAATCTGAAGTCTAAAAGCTCCATGGTTTACAAACATAGTAAATTTCATCTCGAGTAGGAAGCTCCCAGAAGAAGTCAATAGTCAACAGAGGAAGAAGCTCATCTATAATTCCAAGTACTATTTATGGGATGAGTCATACCTCTGGAAGCTATGTAGTGATGGAATGATAAGAAGATGTGTAGGAGAGGAAGAGACTGGTTCAATTTTGCAACATTGCTATGGGATGATCAATGGTTGTCATTTTGGTCCACAGAGAACTACTGCAAAGGTTCTTGAAGCAGGATTCTTTTGGCCTACACTTTTTCATGATGCAAGGAAGTTTATACTTAGTTATGATGCATGTCAAAGGAGTGGCAACATTTCTAAAAAGGATGAAATGCTCCAATCGGGAATTCTTGAGGTATAAATATTTTATGTGTGGGGCATAGATTTTATAGGGCCATTTCCTATTTCAGATGGAAACAAGTACATACTTATTTGTGTGGATTATGTATCCAAGTGGGTGGAAGCTCAAGTATGTGCAGTGAATGATACAAGAGTAGTTTGCAAATTTTTACGAAGACTCTTTGCTAGGTTTGGGATGCCTCGAGCTATCATAAGTGATGGGGGAACACACTTCTGTAACAGAAATATGGAGGCATTGCTAGCTCGCTATGGGGTAAAACATACAATAGCTACTCCACACCATCCCCAAATAAGTGGACAAGTGGAAGTAAGTAACAGAGAATTGAAAATGATTCTTGAAAGAATAGTGAGCAAGTCGAGAAAGGAATGGGCAAGGAAGTTGGATGATGCTTTATGGGCATACCAAACAGCTTATAAGACACCTATTGGAATTTCTCCATATAGGTTGGTCTATGAAAAAGCTTGTCACCTTCCTATAGATATCGAGCATAAGGCTTACTGGGCAATAAAGGCTTTGAATTATGATTGCAAGAAAGCAGTTGAAAAGAGACTTCTGTAGTTGAGTGAATTGGAAGAGTTAAGAGAAATGGCATATGAAAACTCTAGGATTTATAAAGAACATACAAAGAAGTGGCATGATGCTAAGTTAAAAATAAAGAGTTTTTTAGAAGGAGACCAAGTGTTGTTGTTAAACTCTAGACTCAGATTGTTTCCAGGGAAGCTCAAGAGTAGATGGTCGGGACCATTTGTAGTGAGTCATGTCTATCCCTATAGAGCTATGGAAGTTTGTAACACTAGAGGAGAGAAGTTCAAAGTCAATAGGCAAAGACTGAAGATCTACAATGGAGGCATATGGGAGAATTCTCTCCAATTGGCCTTTTTAGCCGATTCAATGCTCTAAAGATCATGATGGTCTAAGCTCATAGACCTAAAAGAGCGCTTCTTGGGGGCTCAACTAAGTTTTCATTTTCATTTTTCTTATTAATTCTTTTATTTTTTAGTTTTACAATTTCTAATCACAAGTTCTTTAACTTTGTTCTTCAAAAAAGAAGCATGGAAGGATGTTTGAGGATTATAAGAGAAGAAAAGCTAAAGAATGAGAGGTAAGTATTTTTGATGTAAGAATAAAATTATAATTGTTACATGTGAATTTGGGTGATTTTTAATGTGTTTTGTGTGAATTTCCATATGGCGCACCTTGTTGCGCACTCATGTGCTTTGGTCTAGCAAAAAGAAGTAAGAAATGCACAGAAAGCAGGCACGACCATGCCACATTTGAGTATGGTCGTGCCACATTCGAGCATGGTCGTTCCTACTTGAAAATAGGACAGTCAAGAAAAGCTAGAAGCAGGCACGGCCATGCCAAAATCGAGCATGGCTGTGCCACCTGTAGGTTCAACACACATTGCACTTTTTCTTCAAATTTCAAATGAGTCAAACCCCAATTCATAAACTCCCATATTTTCCCACTACCCACAAGTTCTAAAAACTTTCTCATCTTCCTAAACTTAGGGTTTATTAACTTTGAATGCTTTTTTAAATTCCCAAATTCTTTTTCAAATTCCCAAACTCTTTTGCACTTCCCCAAGCTCTTTAATCAATCCAACACCTTTTCCTCTTCCTAATTCCCAATTCACTCTTTTCAATTCCATACCCCCTTCTATATAAACCACCCTTTCATTCTCTTCTCTACACACTCTTAACTCTTTCTTTCATCTTCCTCTCACATTTCTCAAGCATAACTTCTTCCCCTTCATCTTCTCTCCACACTTTCATCTTTTTCTTCTTTAATTTCTTCCCAAATTCAAAAATTATGAATAACACCATGAAAAGGGAACCTAAAAGGAAGACGGTTGCACAAAGAAGATGAAAGAGACGTAGGGGAAGCTCAAGTAATCCAAGCCAATAAGAGGAACGAATGGTAAGACCTTTTCCCCCTACTATTAGATTCCAGCATGAGGGGCAAAGGAACAAGTTTAATTAATTGATGGCTAGAAAGTTCGTACCCATGAAATATATGAGTGTGTCCTCCCTTCAAAGAGTGGGTTTATTAGATGAAGTGAATATGTATATCTCTAGTTAGGTTGGGAAGCTTTTATGATGATGAAACACCCCACATATATTGTGCCTACATGTGAATTTATGTCATCTTTCGAATTTGATGAGAATGAGGCCATGCTAAGCTTTAGACTAGGCAACCAAGATCACACCATTGGTCTCTTTGAACTCAATGATGTTTTTCATTTCCCAAAAGACCAAGATGCCAATGTTGATGATGATATAAATGTATTTTGGAGGGAGATTACTAGTCAAAAACATGTCTTCTATCAACCTAGGTTAGCCAAGGAGTCTAAAATTCGTTCCCATACTTTGAGATACCTCCATCAGGTCATGTCACACTCCTTATTTCCTAGGAAGGAGGGGGATTCCGTAGTCACTACTATGGAATTAATGTCTTATATTGCATGGTAAACAATCTCAAATTGGATGTATGTCATGTGTTAGTCTCTAAATTCAAAGATGTGGCAACTAAACGAGTGGGGGCAATTAAGATAGGTGGCTTGGTGCTTAGCATTACAAATTATGTGGGTTTTGATTTTGATAATATGCCTTTCGACAAGCTTCCGGGTCCTTCCCTAATTGATCTTCAAATGATGGAGGCTATGGGTATGGTTGAGATAGGACACATGGGGGTGCACATACTCATTGGTGCTCAACAACAAGCAAGGCAAGAGGAAGAAAAAGAAGAAAGTGAATTACAACAAGTGATGGGTTGCCTTGATACTTTAAAGCTTCAAGTGGGTGTCATTAACTCTAATATGGGAGAGCTCACTTCTATAGAACATGAGATTCGACACGATGTCACCATGCTAAATCAAAATCTCATGGCCTACTTTCAAAGTTAAAACTTCTTTCTACCTTCATTCCCTCCGCATGATCAAGGACTACATCAATGAAGATTCAAGAAGTTGTGATTGGACATTTGTGTTTTATGTTTGTTTTCTTTGTATTGTGTTTTGTGTTTGCTTTAGTATTGTATTTGTTTTAGTATTGAGTTTGCTTTTATGTACTTTATTTTGTTTATAATATTTGTACTCTATATTTGCTTTGTTTAATGTCATGTGAAGTGATTTGGTTGTGTTAATTCCTTTCCCTTTCATTTAAATTATGCAACACATAGGTAATGAAGTTAGTTTAAAGCTTTATAAGATAGAAATTCTTACTTAAATGTGCCAGGTTATGAATTCAGGCACGACCATGCTCGAAAGTGGCATGGCCATACATATTACAAAGTGTCCCAGGAAGACAAATTCAGAATCAGGCACGGTCGTGCCACTTTCGAGCACGGCCGTACCACATGGTCCAGTCCTAATGAGCATAAAGCAGGCACGGCCGTGCCACCTGATGATCACACATGTCTAAATTTTTTCCTAGTTTTATGCATTAAGGGCACTGCATAGTTTAAGTGTAGGGGAGGAAAAATAAAATTTTTCAAGTTATATTTTATTTATTTTAATGTCTTTAGGATTTTTAATTCAAGTAGGATAGTAGTTGTTATCTTTCAATAAAATACATCTTTTCAATAAAGGATTAGGAGATATTCGTTTAGTCCTTATAAACTTAGGTTGTTTAGTCCTTGTGAACTTAAAATTTTGTTCTTTTATTTATAGGCATAGAACTATTTTTAATTCTCAGAATTTCTACATTTTCTACACTTTTTCTCTCTGCATCCATATTCTCTGCAATTCTTTTTTCTACTACCTAATGAATTCAATGAGAATGTCTAGTAATAGCTGAAGGTCCAATGTAAAAGAGAAGATACCAATGGAGATAAGACCTAAACCAACAGATCTCAAGGAGGAGTATGATGCTTTCTTCCCTATTTTCTCATATGAAAAAGGTAAGAGATTCTCTTCTCTTAGCAAAAGAAACATATGCATGCCTAAATACTTTGATGATCAACTTTTGAAAGATATTGGAATGCATGATTTTGTGAATGTGTTGTGCAAAAGTCTAGGCTGGTTTAAGTTGAAAACAGTGAAATATGATATGTTTTATGAATTGACCGTTGAATTCTACACCACTTTGAAAATCAAAGATAAAGAACAGAGAATTTTTTCATGTAGATTCTTTACAAAAGAATATGAGTTTGATTATGATCTCATGACTGAAATTTTTGGTTTTTCTGATGGAGGTATATTTGTTACCCTCCCCCTGAATTTAACATGATTGAGTTTTGGCCTAAAATTACTAAAGGGGATAAAATAAGTCATTGAGATACTATGGTTAGTGGTCTAATTGATAGTCACTCATATTTGTTGATGCACAAATTCATAGCACATACCATTTGTGGTAGGAATGAGAGTACAAAGGTTATGCCTGATGAACTAATCTTGATGTGGTGCATGGCTACTAACCGTAGGTGAATGGTGCATATCTTGTGTTTCGTTCTATGTGGCGTGTTGTGCAGGGATGAAAAGCACTAATGTCTATGGTCCACATTATCATGGGCCTGGCCATACACTTTATATTAAGGAAGCTTACCATTCTTAAGATGCTACCACCTACATCAAACCGCTTTGAGACATGGAGATATCCCTCTACCTAAGATGGTAGAGAATTTTGATGACGTTAGTGAAGAGGAAGAAGAAGATGTCAAACCTCAAATAGCTCACGAGAATGCAAGGGTGAATAAAAATGATGGTAAAGCCAAGGCAAAGAAAAAAAATAGAGCAACAAAAAGAAAAAGATTTGAGGACAACATTGAAAGAGTTGAAAAGAAAATAGAGGATGTGGCGAATCGAACTCATCAAAGGCTTGGTACCATGATGATGGATGTGATCACTAAGTTTAAAGTTAATGAGACCCTAAGAGATGCAAGGATGGAAAATTTGATAGCTGAAGTAAAAGAGCTGAAGCAATTGATCTCTCAAAGCAAAGGGACTAGGGCATCAACGGAGCCTTCTGTTGAGATCATCATTCCCGAGACTTCATCTTCGAATGCATCTGACTAGGGGAGTTTTGTTTCCCTTTTATTTTTCTAATTTTGTTTTTATTTTATGTTTTGCATTTTAGTTTATTGTTTCATGAATAAGAGACCTTTCACTTGAGTTTTTGAGCCTATTTGTGCTAAGAGTTAGTATCATTAGGTGTGTTCTTCTTGAGTAAGTGTGTTAATCTCTTTTTAATGCTTGGTTTGGATTGTTAAGTTAGAGGAATAACTTGTGATTAAGAATTTTTAAATTTTAATGAACTTAATGCCTACTCTTTCATTGAATGATTGAAATAGTATGCTTGATAGTTGAGAAAGATGTTGTAGGGAATTAAATATAGTTCATGTATGCATTGGCACAATATCTAAAAATAAATAAAGTAAATAAGTTCCTTAAGCGAGATGGAGCATAAAACACACTCGTGCATTTCTCCAATGCTCTATAAAGGGTATGAGTATCCAAAGGACTTTATTGAGGTATCCACATTAAGTAATATAGAAAGGTGGGGAATACTACAATAGAGAAATCATAAGGAATAAATTATATGCCTTTTAAGTGCTATTAATGAAAGAACTATTTGAATGTTAGTGTTTCATGCCTACTTTTATTTTTCTTGGTTGTTCCATGAATTCAACGAGGAAGTTTGCTCTTCACTTGGTAATTGTTATGTTCTTGGTTATGAGTTATTATTTTGATTTT